>JARHVA010000313.1:3560000-3712500 GCA_037957365.1 Torreya grandis | reverse complement strand
ATAAAAATATGTGGAATATTTGATGACCAAAATCATGACATTAATAATTTTAGTCACCTTCCAACTATTAAAAACTAGATCAAACATAGTTCATAAACCATAGATGAAATCAACTATGTTAAGAGACAAGGAAATACCTTTCAAAAAAATCAACCACAATAGTTTGGTTCAAGGATTCGTTTTCCACAATGGCATGCACCTACACAATTGTGGATGATAACACCATGGGGCACCCAAGAATGGATTCCATAGCAATGGATGATGCCCCAAAATTTTCAATAAACTTGGATACCCTAAGGTCACTAGTAGCCATGGACAAATCAACATTGGAATTTTGGTCTAAACTATAACCAACAGTAACAAAGAAGGTATCCAAAACAACAATAACAATAACAATAATTAATGGATCCTCAAATAAATTTATCAACCCCTATAGAAAAATTAAACCAACCTTGAATACCTACTCAACCATTAGAAAATATAAAGAATAGACAGGTTGATGTAAGTGAACAAGGTGAAACCATAAAGGTAGGTGCTATTGAATGTGTAGATATACATCTCAGATTGGGAAAAACATTATAAAAAACTCAGATCATCATTATAGAATTACCTCAAAAAAATATAAGTTCATAAACTCCACCAGAGAAATAAGAGTCAATAGAGAAATATATAAAAATAGAACAAGTTATCATAACTCCTACATCTATTCCTTTTCTAGAAAGATTGAAGGAAGTAGAAGATAACAAGGAATCTAAATTAATTTAAAAGCTTAGGAAACTCAACATATAAATTCCATTCTTACAAGACATTAGGGACACTCTATAACCAAATAAGGTGATCAAAATTTTATGATTAAAAACACCTAGAATGAAAATATAATATCCTAAGACCATATAGGTAGATGGAAAGCATGTTGATTTATTAGCAAGTAAGCTACTTTTGCCTAAATATGGGAACCCAAATAGTTTTATCATTTCTATAAAGATTAAATAGGAGGAGATACCAAATGTATTGGTGGACTTAGGAGATTATATTAATATAATTAATATGGACACCATGAAAAATATCTCTTTGAAATATATGAAACCAACTACTAAAATCTTACATATGGTAGATCATTCCACTACCAAAGCAGAAGGTGTTATTGAGGATATAATGTTGACTATAGAGTCATGGGAATACCCTATTAACTTTATTGTCCTCCAACACCTAAAAAGAAATTATATGCACATTTATTATGGAAAGACCTTATTAACAACTGTAGAATCATTGATTGATTGTATATTAGGAGATATGACCATCTTGAATGTTCTTAAAGTAAAATGTATTTCTTTATAACCACCTACTCAACCATTAATCAATTTTGTCAGAACATTGTGGGTTGATTAACCTGATCCAAAATATGATAGTATCTCCTCTCTAACTTTGTTAGAATCACTAATCACAAAGAGGAGGTAGTGATGATTTATTAATAAGTATCAAAACTACTATGGATCTTGACAGTCTAGCTATAGATCTTGATAGTCTAGCTATGGATCTTGATAGTCCACATATGGATTACAATGGTGCAGCTACAAATTTTGATAGAAAATACTTTCATGATTGAATTTCATAACCTTCTATTCATCCTCATATTCCACCTCTTATAACATGTTATATGACCATAAAGACATTCAAAATAGTTTGATGTAGTGGGCACGTGAAGGACAAAATTCATTCCTAATAGCCTTCTATATAAGAGATAAATTTATCAAAGATATTGTCACATTATATACATTATTACCACATCCTTGTCCTCTTAAATCATTTATGAGTGAGTTAAAACAAATAGGTTGTTCTCATCCAGGCACTAAATGAATCATAGTATCACTAGAGATGACACTCAACATAAATAGTTGGTTGATAGATGATTAGGAAGTAAAAGTTTTTGATGTACTCAAAGACCATACCCAAGCTTCTACTTGGGAATATCAAGACATGAAGGGATTCAATCCAAGTTTATCCATACACCATATCTCCACAAAGAACATTAAACCAGTAAGACAACCTCAAAGAAGAGTTAATCGTGCTTTAAGAGTCATTGTTAAAACTAAAATTGACAAGTTTCTATAAGTGGGATTCAATTACATTATTTTTTTATGTATAATGGATCTCTCCTTTGGTTATTGTTCCCAATAGAAATGGTAAATGGAGAGTATGTGTAGACTGCATAAAGTTGAACTAAAAAACCATGAGAGATTACTTCCCTTTACCATTTATTGACCAAGTACTTGACAACTTGGTAGGGAAAAGATATTTTTCCTTCTTGGATGGATATAGTTAATACAACCAAATACATGTGGAACCTTAAGACCAAGACAAAAAAACCTTCACTTGTTCATGGGGGAGATTTTCATATAGAGTCTTTCCCTTTGGTTTATTCAATGCACCTTCCACTTACAATGAGTAGTCATAGCCATAGTTTTAGACTTGACCAATGATTGTGTAGAGGTTTATATGGATGTTTTTACTATTTATGGAGAGTCCTTTCATGAAAGTTTGAGTAGTCTTAGAAAATTACTATAGATATTTGAGGATCACCATTTATCTTTAAGTTGAGAAAAATGTTTGATCATGGTAGAAGAAGGTATAATTTTAGGACTTCATATTTTTGCAAATGGAATCCAAGTAGATCCAAATAAAATTAAAGTCATCTCAAACATACCTAATCCTCAAAGTTAGACTGATATTAGGTACTTCTTAGGCCATACAATATACTACATAAAGTTCATAGAAGATTTCAACAAGATTGTTCATCTAATGTTTGTTTTGATAACAAAAGAGAGTGAGTTTGTCTAGAATTTAGACTGCCAACAAGCCTTTGAAACCATTAGGGAAAATATAAGTATTACACTAGTCCTAAGAGGACCTAATTGGTCATAACCCTTCCATGTTTATACTAATATATCTAATCATGCTATAGGAGCTATTTTTGGACAAAAAGATGAAGACAGACAAATATATGTCATATACTACATTAGCAAGAACTTGACTTCAACTAAAAGAAACTACACAACCACTTAGAAAGAATTCCTTACAATGATTTATGACATAAATAAATGTAGACACTACATTATTAGCTACAAAATATTTGTATATGCTGATCATGTAGCTATCAAGTATTAGATGAAAAAGCTAGTGGTAGGAGGAAGAATTATTAGGTGGTTGTTATTATTCCCAAAATTTGATATAAGAATTGTTGAAAAACTAGATAAATTCAATGTGGTTGTTGATTTAATTTCTAAATTAAATAATTTCTACGAATAAGAACTTGTATAAGATAGTTTTCTAGATGAGTAATTATATGATGTTTTATAAAAATTACCTTTGTTTGATGATATAGCAAAAACTTTAGCTACAAGGAAGTTTCCTTTTTAGTTTACCAAAAAGGAAAATAATCATTTGATTAAAGTCAGTTCTTCCTATAAATGGATTAATGGTATACTATTTAAACTTGGACCTAATCATGTTTTCCATAGGTGTGTAAAGGAGAATGAAATGTATGACAACATTCATGTTTGTCATGATGAACCTAATGGAGGACACTATTAGTTAAAAGGACAATACATAATATCTTTAGAGTTGATTAATTTTGGCCAACTCTTCAAAAGCAAGTAAAGGCATATATTTGGAAATGTGATCCATGTTAGAGAATAAGGAAGCCTACATTATCGTCCAAGATGCCTATCTATTCTTAATTAGTTTTGGAGCCTTTTGAGAAGTGGGGCATGGAATTTTTTGGGCCTATAGATCCACCTTCTCAAGGTAAAGGATACTTATTGGTATGTATGAATATTGTGACCAAATGGGATAAAGTATAAGTTGTTTCCTTTTCAAGTGAAGTGGTGGTAATAGATTTTCCTATATTTCAAGATCATGTAGTGTTTTGGAGTACCAAGGGAGATAGTGTCTGATCAGTGACCTCAGTTCATGTCCAAGATGATCTACCAAGTCAATCATAGAAATTCTTATCCATACCATCCTCAAGATAATGGATAGGTGGAGGTTACTAATAAATAATTAGATAATATCCATACCAAGATAGTCAGTAATAGTAGAAATAATTAGGAAGCCAAAATTCTAAAAGCTGTATGAACCTATAATACCACTTGGAAGACCACTACTAGTTTTTCACCATATAAACTGGTATTTGGTAAGAAATATCTCCTTTAAATTGAATTTGAGATGCAAAATTTAATAACTTTATTAGAAGTATAAATTGACTTGGAGGAATCACAAAGAGAGAGAATTTTAGAAATGAATGAGTTGAATGAGATGAGAATAGAAGATTCATAATAGATAGAGATGAAGTATCATAGGAAGCAATGGCATGATTTGCACATCAAAGAAATATAGTTCAAATAATGAGATTATGCACTCTTGTATGATTCCAAGTATCAACACTTCAAATTTAAGTTGAGAACTAGATGGTTAGAACCATTTTAGAGAGAAAAGATTTTAGAGAGAATATAGTATTGCCTATAGATGGAAATCAAAAAACACTTCTTATTAATGGACATTTGTTGAAGCTATAACAAAAGCCTTCCAACAAATAAAAATTTATTCATCTAGTATAAAATGATTTTGTCACCATGGAAGAACTCAAATATTCCATAGCTATTCATCCTTGAAGATAAAATGGCCTAAATAAAGGAAGAAGATCCACTTCTCTAAAAATTATATATATATATATATATATATATATAATAAAAAAATTCAATAATGAAAATCCTTTGGGATGTTGTTGACAGTCATGTTAAAAAAAATAGCTTGATGGCTATTCATGTACTAAATGATAAGCCTTGACTAGAAAACTAGTAAATGGTTGGTCAAGGGTAAAAAACTAAAAAAATATAAAAAATTTAAAATAGTTAGTTAATAAATTCAAGAATCATGACTGATTCTCTTTGTTCAAATGTAATAAAATTTTATATTATTATTTTCTATACCATTTTTCATAACTAATTCATGCAATTTTTCTATGTAATAATAGATTAATGAGTTAGATAAGAACAATATCATGGTTTGTAAGATATAGTATCTATTTTTCTATTAAAATTTAGTTTTGAATTTATGATTTTACATTTTTATGCTCAAATGTTTGGCACAAAAATTACCATTAAGTATTATAAAGAGAATATTATTAGTAAATGAGTCATTTCAAAAGTTGAAATTGTAAACACTTAAGTTTATGTTACAAATGCTACAAACAATGTCCTATCAATCTATAAGTTACTTTATGATGACATGTCCTTGTCATCATATTAATTCATATGTATAAAGTAATGTATAAATATTTGGTGATAGAATAATTATAAATCAATGAAAAGAGGAAAAGTACATCATCATTATTATTTCAATTGACATTGTCATAATTATTTGACAAGCTCTAGGTTTTATCCACAACAAATAACCAAAATAGATATTATTACCATACATCCATGTCCTAGTAAATTATATTTATTTTTCAAAAAAAGTTGAGGGCTAACTATGTTTTGTGCAACATTAGAACTCAGGATGGGGCTAAAGAAAAAGTTTGAACTAGAGATTACAAATGATCTTCTGAGGGATGAGGTAGCAAAGCAAGTACTTGTAGTAGATGAATGGCTCAAATTCCTCCTAAAATTATAAGGTTATGATGAGGTACTAGTTTTCAATTTCATCCTTCACTTGAAATCAAACTTTTATACTATTAGAGGTGTGCAAATTATGTTATATACTTAGGTTCTTAGTAAGCTATCTAGACTTCTAGACGAGGGAACAAGAATTATAGGTAGATCTTGATTCGGTGACATCATTCAAATCTTCAAAAGTAAAGGGGAAATAGTACCAGTTTATGTCCAAGATGTCAAAGTTAGGATCAAGGGATTCAATAAGGAATCTTTGCCTAAACCATGGAGGTTAGTTTCTTTTTGGCTTATAAAATACCTAGCTTGTGAAGGTCAATGTAGTGTCTTAATTTACATAGTATTGAGGATGGTGATAAATCTAAGGTATGGTATGTAAAAAATCTAGAACCAAATTAATATATACTCATTCTTGTTAGGATCTAATCATGTTATGGCCATGAGATACCCCAAAAATCCATCAATCATTTACCACCATGGATTAAAACAATTAATCATCCAACACCATCTTTTGTAACAAAAAAATGGTATAGAAGCCTAGATTACCTTCCATGAGGGTAAAAAGAGAAAAAATCCCATATTTGATAAGGAGAAACCTCTATATGCTCAGGCTTCAATTTTTAGGGCTCCAGCCAAAACTTATTCTAAGGTAATTATTCTTAAATCCACTCACTATATATGATCCACAGTCAGAGCTACTACACTTAAACCATTAAGCCCTTTTAATGTGATTTCACCACCTAAGTCAAGCAGAAAACTATGGCTTAGATATTCTAATACAAACCCTAAGAAAACTCCCAAAATTACCCCTGTATAGTAACTTATCCAAATAATTGAGGACAAATCATTAGTAGAACCTATCTCATATCCTACACCTTAAATAACCTCATGTGTATAAAGTATTTCTCTCCCTTAAAAGAGAAGGAGGAAATTTATATTGTCTATTGATAGTGATGAAACTATGGCTACAAAAATACCTAGATAGCCTAATTGAAGACACTACTACTGCTAAAAGTGAGGTAAAAAATAGAGAGGAATTAGAAACCCCAATTTTGTAGGATGATTTTCTAAAAACTATTCCTGAGGATGTTCCTACACCCTCTCTACAAAAATCAAGAGACAAAGGAAAGGCCTTAATGACTGAAGAACAAGGTCAACCTTCAAATGAAGTAGATGATGTAGAGTTACAATATGCTTTACCATTATCTCAGCTAGAGGCCATAGTTAAATAAAATGTAGAAGATATTGTTGATTTAATATCTGTAACTCAAAATAAATATTTTGCCATTACCCTTCTAATGAAACAAATAGAAAATGTTGAAATTCAGTCTTTGAAGAAACTGGATGATTTAGAAAATTATATCATTGATTTGTGGAGCTATACTAAAATACTTGAGGAAGACAATATCTTTTTAAGAAGAAATATTCTAAAGTCTAAACAAGAAAATGTTATATTAAGATCTCAAATATGTTCCCAATCCTATAATATACCTCCTAAAGTTATGATATAATAGAGTTGTCATACCACTCTATGTATTCCTAATGTAAGAAACCAATAGGAAAAAATGTGTTATGAGATTAGGGAGTTGAAGAGGAAAACCCACCTTCTTAGGGAGGATAAGCATCAATTTCAAGAAGAGGTAGTATAAACACAATAGAAATAAGATCAATCTAAACAAACCCTTCAATTCACATGTCAACTTAGTGAAACATTGTTTGCTTGTAGAGTTCCTTCTTTTGCATATAATATATTTTTACATGAAAAAAATTTAAGATGGTATATATTATATATTTCTTATGGTTTATCCCATGAAATTAATAAAAATGATGAATTTATGAATATTTTTCATGATAGCACACTTGATAGGCAAAATTTTTTATATGAATTGTATTTATGTGATATCATTTTTAGTAATACAAATAACATCTTGGTGAAATTTTTTATGGGAGAAATATAGTTGAGCACTCATACTTCTACATATAGGAATTGTATTACTTGGAAAGATAAAAATTATGATTCTACAAATAGTGTAACAGATGTTGGTCTATGTATTAGACCCTAGTTTAGTGATGCACATTACATATTGGAGAAATTTCAACATTTTTATCAACAACCCAACATCTGTGACCATTATCTATATAATTTGAAAGATGGTCTCATTAACTTTAAATTATTTATTCAACTTAACTTTGATAAAGTGGTGTTTACTTGCAGATAATGTTGGCATACATTACTAGTCACTTTAAGAAAAAGATAATTTTTGTCCCCTACTACTATATAATCAACTCTTAAGAGGGCCAAGATCATCATTTAGATAATCAATAATGTTATTTAGGGGTGTGGATAAAAACCATGGATAGGAATGAGATTCAAACCTCCTTTTCTACTCTCCCCTATGCCTCCATGGAAAAACATAGGACCTCAGTCTAATGAGTAGTTCCTATTTGGGTCCACTTTGTACAAAGTGATATGGGATTTAATCCTCACCATAAAAATATATTTTAGGATTTTTAATCCATATATGACCTAAGTCTCAAGTTAGAATAGAGGTTTCATAATTATTAGGATATATAAAATTAGTTTGCAATGGGGCTTATGAAAGGTAAGGTGTGTAGGAGATGATGTGTCCATATTATGACTCATTATTTCCATATTTAATAGCCTTAAACATGTCAATTTGTTGATAATTTCATGTAATATTAGTATTTATAACTATATTAAGGTAATAATTAAATTATTTTATCTCTATAAATTTGTGTGAGTCTAAGTTAACTTTCTTTTCATTATGTTCTGATCATTTTCATGGTTTAGTCTTCATTTTTTGATATGTATAGAAAATAGTAGCATCTAATATGAGTTTTGACAAGATATCATGAAGATGAGAATGTTATAAGACATATAATTTATCATTTGAAGCATATATATGGATTCTATTAATCAACTACAAACTCTACCAACTAGCTATGGATTCTGTCAATTAGCTATAGATTATGCTAGCTAGCTATGAATTTCAACAGTCAACTATGGATTCTACTACTTAGTTATGGACTTCAATACTCAACTATAGTTTACCATAGTTTATATATATTTTTTCATATTTCACTCTATTTTTGGTCATAACATGTTCAAAAGTGTTTAAGAATATTTTCCACGTTTTTCATGATGATCTGAAGACTCTGTATACACATAATATTTTCAACTTTATCAAATATCAATTCTATCTATCTTGAAGGAATGTATAGAGACTAAATCTCTTTGAATGAACACCCTAATGGGTGCACCAATAAATTAATAGGCATATCATTGGTGTTTTTATAGGATTTATGCCCTTATTTCCAATTATTACCCATCTAACTAGCTCCTAAAACCTTTCACTAAGCTATTACTCCTCTTTTACATACTCCTCCAATATATTCCCACTTTCCATCCCTCTTTTCCTCACCTCAATCCAATTTTTATAGTCTATTTTACTAGGTATACCTTATAAACTTTTGGGTAAAATTCATTTAGGGTCTAGGTTGGCTCTTGGTTGACCTAGACCGTGACCTAGTGAATTCTTGTCCATAACTATGCTAGGTCGACTTTGTCAACCTTGTCAACCAAAACTTTTAGAAGGGATTAGGGTAAAATTTGTCTATATATACAATATAATTTCATCATTATTTACACAATTAACCAGAGTTATTATTTTCTTTCACTTCTTTACATTCTACTCTTCCACCATTATACTTGGGGAGTCTTAGCTTAGGGTTTCAACTTGGAAAATCTAGTCTTATGGAGAAGTCTTGTATGCTTTGTAATTTATTAGTCATTATTACAAACCAAAAAAACCTATTTCAAATCCCATTTGGATAAGGGAGAGTTTGAATCTTTACAGGTTCATCATTCATGTAAGTATTATTTAAATTTGCTCCTCTCTTTAGTAGATTGAAGTAGTATAAGAATTGGTTTCAAATAATATTACAATTATATTTTCATGTATTAGGGTCTTATACATAGCTTAATTGATATTATACTATGAATGTTTTCTTTTTAATAATCCCCATATTGTGCCAAAATATTTGGTCATCACTAAATTAGATTTCTTTACTTTACTTGTTAGTAATTTAGGGAGATATAAAACATAGGACCTAGCTAGGATTATTGCATGATTGTGCTTGACTGGAGGCTTTAGAAACCTCCCTATAATTTTTTATTATGATAATAGATCCCCTAATTAGGTCTATAATATCCCTATATTAGTCATGTTTTTTAATATCTAAAGTATCCCCAATCACAAGTGTAAGTATGATCTATCTTCTCTGAGTTATGATTGATTTATAGACATGATGAATTCCTGATTGCATACATTCTAGTGAACCCAACATGAATCTAAACCTTGAAATTTTTATCTCATGTTTTTCATTATTTTATCATATTATTTCTCTATATTTATAATGTTAGGTTGATAGTGTTAGTATATTTCTAACTTATGTGCATAGGTTTAACACACAGTCACATCAATATGACTCTATTATGTTTGTATTGGTTTCTCATTAGCTATAGACTATTATATCAACCCTATTGACATATTAAACTTCCAAAATTATAGAAAACATAATAGGTCAATCCTATTGACATAATCTACTTTATAAGTTCAAGCAAATAGGGAACAGTAGAACTCAATCAACCTAGTTGGTATAATTTGGAAGTATAAATCAGGGTACTTCAATAGCAATCCCATTTTCCTCTACATATTCCAACCCACCAAGGTTCATTTCTCTCTTTTTATAATATTTATGTTATTAATTATAGTTATATTTTTCATAGTTTGTATTCTTTAAAACTACCCTTATACAGCAAACTAGGTCCACTTTATTGACCTAGTTCTATATTTTATCTTTTGTATGGAAGACTAGGTTGATGCTATTAATGTATTTATTTAATATAACCATAATTTAATAATATATTAGTGATAATATATACATTATTTTATAATATTTACTTTCACTATCATCTAAATTGATAGTGTACTATGTTTCAAAGTTGAAATTAACACTTATATACTAGTAATTAGCTCACACTTTCAATTTCAGTTACTTGCATACTTAGAATAGATCACATAGTCTAATTATTTAGTTTTTCATTATACCATTTAGTTTCACTATTTTTTATTTTATTGTCCACACTACCAATTCATATAATCTTAAAAATACATTTAAACAATTATCTACCCAAGGCCTACCTACTTTGATTTCATCACCAAGAGAGAATCTCACTTGGTTTTTTGGAAATTATAAACATGATATTAATGGTATATATTTGAAAATAACCTAACAACCTTATTTCTATGGTGTGTGAAGTGAGAGGGTAGCCCTAAATTCCAAACCTACCATTTCTAGTATATATCCATTTTAGCCTAAACATCTTAAACCATCCATAGCTTACATTTTAGTTCCTTTGTTACGTCAAAATCCCTATCAGAATTAAAATTATACTCTAGTAGCCTAACAACATTAAATATGACCAATTAGTTAGCATTTAAATTCCAAGTTGATTTCTTTCTCTTTTATTAATTATATGTTGTATTGCAAAAACTTACATTGGCCAACATTGGTGCAAGGTTTTATGTTGTGTGCCTTAATTAGATCATCCTCATTGACCCAATTTATTGTTTATTTCTATTCACTTATTTATTTCATAATTACGTGCATAAAATTTCCTATTTTAGTACATAGTCATTCTACTTGACACAGTCTCTTACAGACTGTAGATTTCCCCTACTTACAATACTAGGTCAAACCTATTGACACATTACTCTTTTTTGCTTCTTATGAAATAGAACTAGGTCAACCCTATCAAATCTATATACTATTTTTCCTATTTTCCACTTAGGTTAGAAAACTAGTTAAACCCAGTTCAGTTTATATCCATATTTTCCTAGCTTTTTAGAACCTATTTTCTATAATAGGTTGACATAGTTGACTATGTTCTCTTACTACCTTACCTATTTATCTGAATCAATTATTTGTTCCTCTTCTTTAGAATTTTATTCATTTATTTAAAATTCATCATGAGGTCCCCTATTAAAATATTCTTGGACAACATAAATCCGTTTAGATACTATATGGGATATTCATTTCTCCCTCTCTTTTCTTCCCAAGATCACCATCACTCTTGGGGCACATCTTCCCCTCCTTGATCTATGAATTTTAACATGGTTAAAATCACACCTCAAGATGAAGTTGATGGGTCTAACCCTTTCTACACCTATCAAGACACTTCTCATCTTCAAAATCTTTAAAATAATGTGGGATAAATTAACACAAGTTTAACCAATAATCCCACTAATAATCCATCTTTTAATAACCCTCCCCCTAATACCAATTTTTGGAGTACTCTTACCAACACCAACCAACCTATTGATAAAAATCAAATTCTTGTATAATTCATATAACAAATGAACATAATGCAAATGTATAACACTTCTCAAATGATGTAACTCCAAAATCATTTGATTGATATGGATAATCAACCTTCAGCTATCCATCCTCAATATAATCCTAATTACATTATTCCACCTCATAGAGATGCCTCAAACAATGTTATTCCTCACCCCATAATGAATAATAAGATGCTTCAAACCATTCAACTTGAGCCTTTATTTCCCTTCATTGTGCCCATTGATATTGGTAACATATCTTAAAATATCAAGTATGATGGAACTAAATACCCTATATCATTTCTCAAAGCCTTTGATAACCTTTACAAAGAGTGAATCCAAAATAATACCTTCACCAAAAATAAACTTATAATCAAAAAATTTATTGGTGATGTATTAAAATGGTATAACCAACTTCCACAATATTCCATTTGGTAACTTGAATATTTTGTTTATCCTTTAGTTAAAGAGTTTCAACATAATGATATTCTTAAAAACTATCTTAGCCACTTTATCAATGATAATCAATCTCCCACTAAATCAACTCATGACTTTATCAAAAGATGGAAATAATTGGCCCATAGATACAACCATAACATGATTGGTGATAATTTATTTAAACTATTTATAACTACCTTGACTCATTTTCAATATAAGGTTCAAAAAATTACTCCCTAAACACTTAATGAAGCTCTTAAGCAAACTAAACATCAAGACTTTATTATGAAGCAATTCAAACCTAATCCTAAACTTCTTAAAGTATATTTTTAAACATCTACTAATGTTATCAATGGTAATACTCTACAAACCAAAATAGGAGTTACCACAACTGATGTTCCTTCATCTTCTCACACACCACTCATGTTGTAGCAAATGAAATAATTTTTACCTCCCTCTAAACTTTCTCCTATCCTAACAATCCTCATAAGTGGTATGACCCTAACCAATTTTGCTGGTTCCATGCTGACATTGGTCACTCCTATGAATCTTGTATAGGCCTCACTAATTTTTTTTGTCTCTCATATGTTTAGTGATTCATTTAATAATAAAGTTATGATCAACCTTCATCAACAAGAGTACATCACTATATCTCAAAAATGACAAGTTTCTAAAGCTTCTACCTCAAATAACCAAAAATCCTTTTTTCACAACTAATAATCAATAAACTACCAAGGTTGTTTATGTTATTGATGTTAACTATGACCCATATTATATAAATTCTCAATATGTTAACACTAGTAAGGTTAATTATCATCAAAATACAATTCACAAAGATGATGTTCCTAAACCTAGAAAGCCATCTTTGTAACAACAAATGCTCAAAGATACTACAAATACTAATATTTCTTTAGAATCTCCTGAAGAACAAGTTCCTCATTTCAAACCCCCAACCACTTCCCTTCCTTTAAAATATACCTTACCTCCTAAACATCGTGTTGGTTCTTCTTTTAAATATCATTGGAACTTTCTCAAAGAACACAACTCCACATCTTACAATATTACACTTATGGAATTGGTTCGCACTTCCCCTTATCATCGTAGGTTCCTCTTACAATAATTAAAAAAAATTAAAGATCCATCCTTTATAGATGAAGAACCACCTTCTATTGAACCTTAAGCTATTAATGTATATACTATTGAGACCATGTGTCCTTAATCCAATCCTTCTATTGAATTTATTAAAGAGGACATGATCAATGATGAAATTATTTTTCATGCTTATGATCCACCACTTTTCATTAAAATATCCATTAATACTACCCTTATTCATAAGTTTCTAGTTGATGAAGCCTCTAGTATTAATGTGACAACTTTTTGGCTTATCCAATAACTTGGTTATAACAAGGATCATCTTAAGCAAACACATATTACCTATCATAGTTTTGATAAGACTAACCAAAAACCACTTGGTTGTATTTGGATTCCCCTAACCATTAGACCTAAGACTATTTAAACTAAGATTATGGACCTTGATTTACCATTATCTTATAATATACTACATGGTTTCCCATGGACTCTTTTAATGGGGGCCATTGCCTCTTCTGATAGCCAATGCATTAAATTTTTACATAATGACAAATGATATAAGCATGAAGGTGATTCCAACCCTTGGAGTATTCAACTTCCTAATCCCAAGTCTTATTATCATATTCCTACCATTCCTAAGATCAATAGTGCTTCTTTACCTAAGTTATTCAACATCAATCCTAATTTATAGGTAACTCTTATTGATTTAGATGATGATGAGCCTAATGATTTGAAACATACTTGTGATATTACCAAGCTACATCCCTACATTTTGGAGTGGCTTCTTCCTTATTTACTACCTAAGGACCGTAGTATTCCTCTTATTAATGAGATCATTGATTTTAGCCCTCCATGTAATGTTCAACAGCCTTCTTTACCTGAAGATGCCTTCACTTGAAATGACTATGGAGTGGCCAAATTATTTCAAGATCCTCTCACCATGTTTCCATGTACATTCAGTAATATTTGGATTTCACCTTTTGAAATATCCCCTGAATCTCAAGCATGTACAATTTCTCCAAAATATGATGATAATTATATTATGGCCTAAGCTTAATATTGATACTTGGATTTCAAATATTATCATAAAACCTTTACTCAAATCAATTCTTTTAATCAGGATGTTAAGACCATTTTTACCAATCATAAATTAGGTCACAAAGGTTATGCACCTCCTACCAATTTTTTGTTTCTTAACACTCCTGGGGTATTTTAGAAAATTATAGATTCTAAAAATTTGGAAATTACTAAATCTTCTTCACCACCTATCAATACAATCATTACATCTAATCCTTCCACCATAAATAAAACAAATGATACTCTAATCTCTTTTAATCCATCTACTTCTTCTACTCCTGAGATTATTAGATGTCAGGGAAACTGATGTCCATCAAATACATTATGAGTATGATCACCATGGTAAAAAATTCTAGATCTTAAGTAGATGTTGATTATTATGGTCCTCTTCCCTCCTTAACTAGTGATAAATCTATTCTTGAACTAATTCATGCCTAAGACCCTCAACTTCCTCGACAACATCATAAACTTATAAATTTAAAAACCAAAACCATAGAATTTATCCTAAATCTAATCTAATTTCATCTTTACCTAATTAACCATACCATTTCCAAGATGTAAATGTTATGTTCATCAAAGTAGCCACTTGTATTAAATATGCTATTGCATCCTACCCTCAACCAATTATAGTTTCTCATGAATTTTAACCTACTAAATATGATAATTTTAGCTTATTCTTTGATAAATATCTTGATATATTTGTTTGGTCCTATGAGGACATGCTTAGTATTGATCTAAGCACTATGGTTCATAACATTACTACTTATCCTGATTCAAAGCCTATGCATAAAAAAAAATGAAATTTCCACCTGAGGTTTCCATTTTATGTCACAAGGATATCATTAAATTAATCAATGCTAATTTTATCAAACTAGTGGACTATTCTAAATGGGTTTCTAACATCATTCCTATTTGGAAAAAGATCACTATGATAATTTACATTTATATTGATTTTCATAATCTTAACCTCACTTCTCCTAAGGATAACTTCCCTTTACCTTTGATATATGCCATTATTGATTCCGTAACTAGTTATGAAATTTTATCTCTTATGGATCAAGATACAATCAGATTCACATTGCCCTTGATGACCAACATAAGAACACTTTAATCATCTAATAATGCACCTATTACTATGTCAAAATTCCCTTCAGCCTCAAAAATATCAGAGCCATTGACCAATGGGAAATGACTCACATATTCATGACCTTATCCATAAAACTATTTAAACCTATGTGGATGGTCTCATTGTTAAGTCCAAAATTCATAAGACACATCTCTCCAATCTTGCCATCATCTTTTACCATCTTCTTAAATACTAAGTTAGACTAAATCCTTACAAATGTGTTTTTGGTGTCACATCTAAAAACTTGTTAGGATTTATAGTTTCTCTATATATCATCGATGTTGACCCAAATAATATTAGTGTTATCATCAAAATTCCCATTCCTTGTTCCATTTTGGACATTCTTACTTACATAAGCAAACTTGGAGAAATTAGATGATTCATCCCTAAAATGGGTACTACATATACTCTATCAATTTTATTCTTAAGAAAGGTAATTCTTTGAAATGGATGGATCCTTATCAAAAAGATTTTGATAATATGAAATAATCATTAATTAACCCACCTACATTTCATCCTCCTTTTAATGATCGACCCTTGATTTTATATAATTATTTGACACCTATATCAGTTGGGGAAATGCTTACCCAACAAGATGATATTATAAGATAATAAGCCATTTATTACATTAATTGAGGCCTCATTGATTATGAGAAACCATATATAAAAGTTTAACATAGTTTCCTCACCATTTATGTTACCATTGAAAATCTTAGACACTATATTCTATACTAAACCACTTATGTCATCATTCATTCCAACCCCCTTCATCACTTCTTCTCCAAAGCCTTTCTTCTTAAAGATAGAATTGGAAAATGGATGATCATATTTATGTAATTTTATCTCCACATTGCAACTCAAAAATTTGGCAAAGGACAAGTCATAGGTAATCAACTTCATGTAGCTCCTATGTCATCTACCAATCACTTTCAATATAATCTTACAAATGATAATATTCTCTATATTAAAGGTCTAAATCAAGATATTTCTCTCAAATATTAATTTCATAATATCAAAACTAATCTTGAATCAAGTAATCTTAATGAATATTTTATTCCCCATGACATTACTGAACTCAAATTAGTTATCAAAGAGCTTCTTGAAATTAATGTTAACTTGCATGAGGATAGTTGGACCCTTCACTTTGATGGTAATAAATGCCTTTAATGTCCTGGGGAAGGTTTCATTCTTACAAGTTTTCTTGTAAAATTCATTCTTTTAGACTTTAAATTAACATTTGACATCACTAAAAATATGTTTGAATATGAATCTCTACTCTTAGGCATAAGAGTTGATCTCAATCTAGACATCTAATATCTACATGATTTAGTTGATTCTCAACTTTTTTGCCAAAAATTCAATTGTGAATAACAATAAAAAAAGTGAGAATCTCAATTATTATCATCAAATTACAATTAATCTCACTAAATACTTCATTTATCTCACCATTGAGCCTATCCCTCAAGATCAAAATTCCATTGTTTATTTCATTGCTTCTTCAACATCTCTTTTTCATCCTCGCTAAGTTATTTTTGATACCACTTTTCTTATCCAAATAACAAAACCCCCATCTTCTACTCAACCAAAAAAAATTCTTATCTACTTCGCTAGTATCATTTGATAAAACTTTTGATATAAAGACATCATTTAATTATTGGAACACCAAACTTATCCTCCTAACTTAGACTCATGAAAAGACCCATATCTATAAACAAGCTTTGAAGTATGTATTTTGATATGACATCATTTATTATCACAATGTTGAAGGTACCTTTCTTTGTTATGTTATGCAAGATAATGTCCCTCCTCTCCTTAAATAATCACATGGGGTAATTTATAGTGGCCAATATAGCAGACATGTTATAACCTACAAATGCCTATTTATGGGATACTTTTAGCCCATTCTTAAAAAAGATGCTATTGAATTTGATAAAAAGTGTGCCTCTTACTAGATTCATGATGATCTCATTCACTAAACTCCAATTGAGCTTCAAAATATCAAATATTTTTGGCCATTCTCCATGTGGGGATTAGATAACATCAATAAGTTACTTCACTCTCAAGATAGGTATGTTTATTCATCACAACTACTAAATATTTTACCAAATAGGTTGAATCCATGCCATTCTCTAATGTCACTTTTAACACCATCACCAAATTAATTATTAACCAAATCATCTACTGATTTGGTGTTCCCCATACTATCATTTCCAATAATGGTGGTAATTTTAAAAACAAGGATGTCAAACAACTTTGTGCTAAATTCAAGATCAATCAGAAATTTTCCACACCCTATCATCTAAAATTAAATGATCAAGCTAAGGCCATCAATAAAATAATTAAAAAAATCATCCAAAATATAATTTGTGAAACCTACATGAATTGACACCTTCATCTCTATCCTTCTCTTTGGGCCTATCAAATTAGCATTCATACTACCACTGGGGCAATGTCATTCTCTCTAGTTTATGGTTTTGAGTCATTTTCTCCATCAGAATTTGAGATTCCCTCTCTTTATATATATCTTCATCACATCATTCTAGATGACTAATTACATTAATCTCACCTTCATGCCCTTGATTTCCTTGATGAATATCATCTATCTGCTTTGCAACACAACTTCCAATACAAGCCTTGTATTACCAAACAATATAAAAAACATGTTAAAATTAACACATTTAATGTTAGTTATTTTGTCTTTAAATTACATTAAATTCATAAAAAATAAGGAAAATACACCCAAAAATCATGGGGCTCCTATTTAGTCAAATATATTCTTGGTTTAAGCACCTATCACCTTTAAACCAATGAAGGCCAAGTTTTCAAAGATCCCACCAATGCATAATTTCTAAAGAAATATTTTTTATAAAACCTTCCCTTATTTTCATTTTTATATGGTCTTTATCTAACACTTTTTTTAGGGTACTTACATGGGTCTCTCCCTTTTCAATATTTCTTCCTCTTTCGTAAACTTTAGTCCTTCATGTTTGGTCTTCCGGTTTCCCTTTTTCCCTCATGAGTTGCAGTGTAAAATCATGGATAGGAATAGGTCTTCCTCATAATGTACTATAGTCTTCTTTATTTTCATACCATTTTACAAATATTTTTCACCCCTTGGGTTTCTCTTTTGTCAATTTCAATGTAAGACCATGGATAGGACCTGGCCTTCCTCATAAATACCATCTTTTTCTTATCTTATTTATTTTATTTCCAATACCTTTTGCCACCCTCATGGGTTTCTCTTTTATGATTTTTACTATAATACTATGGATAGGACTTGGCCTTCCTCATAAAATTACCATATTTTCATTACTTTTCTATAATATATTATTGATCCTTGATCTCAACTTTAGCTTTTTCTTCTTTTGATAGATAGAATTTGCACAACAATCTATGCTAGCATATTTCCTTCATTATTATGATAAGAAATTACAAATTTTATATCATTGAATACCTTTTTCACCCTTTGTCACATTTTTTATTATTTGAAGTCATTCAAATTGTTTCATGTGTCATTCCTCTTTATTTCCTTTCCTTCAAATCCTCATTAGATAAAATAAGGTTGAAGTCAAGATATCACTTTTATTTCACCTAAATTTATGAGATTCTTAGACTTGAGGCTCTCTAAAGTTTTTTCTCTTATAAATTAAGTCCCAAGTATTCAAATGAAAGTCATATTTAGAAACCATATTTGGTTTTCCAGATCCATATAGAAGATAAAAAAAAATAAAGTCATAAAGAAAGTTAAAATGTAGTTCATTTGAAACAAAAGGTACTGATATACAAAAAAACAACATACAAATCTTAAAATTCAAAATCAAACCAAAACACATTATTAACAAGTACATCTCCTATCTCTATTCAAATATCAAACTCCTTATTTGGCCTCACATAGAGCCAAGGTCGATTGGGGTGTAGTAGGCTAGTAGATTGAAATAGGAGAATTAAACAAACTCTATGTTGCTACCTAATTTATCATATAAGTACCCAATATTTTAAGTATACCAATATCTCTATAAGGGGTCCTAAGGAATGGGGAACATGTTGTGTGAGGGTAGGTCTATTTTAATTTTCATTCATATAACCCTCATGGGATGATCTACATGCTTAATTTATTGACCTAATACTTGTGTGGCTAAGAGAAGTTCTTTAGAGTCCTTAAGGTCTAAATTCCTCTTGTTTTGACAAACCTAATTTGAGTGTCTTGACTTTGATAAAGAGTTACTCTAACTTAGTTTTTCCTTCATTCTCCCCTCCACCCATTTTATTTCCCCCCTTGATAGGAAAATTGTGATTCTGAATCTATTTTCCCTTCTTCTATACTTTCTTCTTCTTCAAATCTTAAAAACATGCCAGCACTACTTTGTTTTAGTTTATCTATCCTCAAAACCAAACAACATGTTTGAGAAACTATGGATTACTTTATTTTACACCATAGATTTACATTCTTACACCTTTTTTTCCTTCCTTTTACCATTTGTCATTATTGTACAACCCTTTTTGTGGACACTTGAGCTTGTTTTTCCCTTTTATGCACCTTTTCCATTATTGAGTGAGATAAGGATTGTTATTACTCACTCATCAATGTTTTCTACCATTTTTGCCTTCCCATCTTTATTTAATTAAGGATTTTAATTTCTTTCACGTTGATGTTTTTTGACCATCCTTTTTTACATATATGTTTGGTTTGAATAGGTGAGTTTACCTTTCTTACTCAATGTTTACTTGTTTAATTTTTTTGGTCTTTAGTAGCCTTAAATTTTTGGATTCCTGATTTACTCTAATTTTTGACTTGGTCATTTGGTCTAGCATAGCACTCGACACCCCAGCTTGCAAAATTTTTAAGTACATCCCATCCACATAGCACTAGTTTTTTATTATAAGTGCACACCCTAATGGGTGAAATAAGAAAGGGGTGGGTAAACCATTCATGCTTCATAAGATTATTGTCCCTTATTACCATTTATAACCAATCCAACCAAATCTTGCAAATAATTCCCAAATGTATTACTCCTCTTTTGCATACTCCTCTAGTCTTTTCCCACTTTCCATTTCTCTTTTGCTCACCTTAAGCCCCTTTTGATAGTGTAATATACTAGGGTGATTGGGTCGACCCTATACAGTTTTGGGTAAAACTCATTTAGGGTCTATGTCGACTCTTGGCTAACCTAGCTTGTGACCTAGTGAATTTTTATCCATAACTATGCTAGGTTGACTGGGTTAAACATGTTAGTTGAAACTTTTAAAAGGGATTAGGTTTAAATATTCCTATATATACAAAATAATTTCATCATTATTTACATAAGAAATAAGATTTATTACTGGCTTACACTTTTTTATTATTTACTCTTCCACCATTCTACTTGAGTAGTCTTATCTTAGAGTTTCTACTTGGAGAACCGAGTCTTTTGGGGAAGTATTTAATGCTTTGGCCTTTCTTAGTGATCTTTACAAACCACAACCTCTTTCAAATCCCCCTTGGCCAAGGTATGGATTGAGTTTTGATGAGTTTGTCATTTAATTAAGTATTCTCTATCTTTTCTCCTCTCTTTAGTAGATAGAAGTAATATAAGTATTAGTTTCGAATAATATTACTCTTCTCTTTCCATGTATTAAGGTTTTACTCATACATATATTAATTGAGATTCTCCTATTCATGTTTGTTTTGTTTACTAACCCCCAGATTGTGCCATAATATTTGGTGAGCAATATATTAGATTTATATACTTTATATGGTATTAGTTTAGTGAGATATAAAACATATGACCTATCTAAGATTGTTATCTAATTGTACTTGATTCGAGGCTTTATAACCCTCCTTGGTATTATTTATTATGATAAGAGATCCCCTAATTGGTTCTAGTAGATCCCCATTTGGTTATGTTCCTAAATATCTAATGTATCCCCAATTGAAATGTAAGTATAATCTACCTTTTCTAAGTTAGGATTGATTTATAGACATGATGAATTTTTGATTACATATAGACTCCTTTAAATATTTTTTATTTATGTACATGTATATATACCTTCTTATTTCTATATGGTCTTCCATTTATGGAAGTTGTCATTCTAGGTTACAACTTTATAGATAGAATATATGGATATGTTATATATATAGATTTGGTAGTTAAGATATATCTAAGTGTAGAAGTTATAATCTCATGTGGATCCTTATGATTCCTTATAGATATTATTTCCATGTTTCTCTATTTTGGATATATCTCCAAATATATCAAAAACATCTTCTTGTTCTAAGTCAGTTGAGTTGTTGCCTGATTTATAAAATAGATAATTTATTTTGAATAGAATAAAAGGTCAAATATATGTTAGATCTAAACATATAAATTGTATTTTTGGTTATTTTTTAATACAAGGAGACTTACAATAGTTTACTCTTTCAATTCATGTGTTGAGATAGCATTATAAGACTAATTTGATTCAAACCTAAATGTGAGGGTGAGTAAGGACCCACTCCCCAAGAAGATAGGAGACTTTATTTTGGTATTTATAAAGTTATTTCTTATTATTTTTAATTGAAATTGATATATATGTTTTGTGTGATTAATACTTATAAATTATAGGATATATTAGATCATTAATGTGTTTATTATAGATTTATATAAACATTTAATCATTCCTTTAATTTTTTTAACTTTCATTTGGCAAGTGTGGATTTGAGATTTGGTTTGAGTGAATTTATTTTTCATCAGTGTGTGATTGATTTTAGATTCTTTAATTCAATATAGTTTGCTTTGTTTACATTTCATAAAAGATATTTTATTTTCAACATTATTATATATGCTTAGAAATAGACTTTAGGTAACATCAACCCCCCCCCTGAAAAAAAAAATAGTACTATTGACCTAAAACTAATAAGTGACTTACTATATATAGAATTGGACACTGACCCTGGTAACTAAAACCAACATAGGTTGGTTAAATGAATGGGTAATAATGATACCCATCAACATAAATGGGAACGTGAACCAATGCATGAACCTAGTGATAACCTATGTGTGTGGATGTATATAGTGATAAATTGGTGAATAACTTGGATCATCTAATATCTTGATTCATTCCTCATGTGTGGATGGCTAGAAAACTCAATCTAGTTTTGACTCCATCATTTCTCACCCCTACTTAGTGGATCATGAACTTTAAATAGATTGGATTAGAAAGATAATGTGTCCAACCCTCTCATGTAGGTGGCTCAAGAACTTATGTAAGATATAAATCAATCATTTACAACCTATGTGTATTAGATGCATCTAAAATTAAACTATGTAAAGTACTATAAATGTATAACTAGGTATATCTTACTATGTATGTTGGAACTATATCCATTTGAGTACATTAGGTGGCTCTGAGCCATTGATGAATGCCAACCACTACAAATGGAATAAGGCCTAAAACTATTATGTAACCTATAGTTTGATGTCAAGTATACATAGCATAGATAACGACACAAAATTTATCACTCCATTTGGTCAACTAGTGTGTGAGTATATAGAAATAATGTTCCACATACATGCACCAAAATCTAATATATAACCATATGGATTCTAGACTAAGTTATGATAACCCTTATCTAGGTATCTAAACTGAATATGGGAATGGTCATGCCATGCATGATGCCCTAATTATAATAAAATTGATATGAGTCGAATCAAAATTGACTATAACTAATAAACTTGTAATTGAATCTGTACAAACCTATACTATACCTAATTTAGTTTTCTAGCTAATTTGAGTTATTCTAAAACTAAGTCTATTAGATAGTAGTACCATGTATTGGATAGTAGTGATATTATTTAAAATGTGGTTCTAGTGTCACAATGTAGGCACTAGTGTCCTCTTAGTCTAATTTCTGTGTAACCATATTACTTTCTAGGTCACTATTTTCCCATTGTGTTTACCTATGTCTGATTTTCTATAACTAAGCTTGTGTATAAGAAACTATAATGTAAGTTTAACATATAAACTTGATCTCTTTGATAAATTCCTATGAGTGCTCCCTATTTTGAGGGGAGTTATTAAACTTGTGAAATAATTGTCCTCAAGAAAAATCACTTAAGTAGGTAAGTACCTAAGTGGATGGGATATGATGTCCATCATGATACCTAAGAAGGTAGGGTATATCCATGAGGTCCTTCATGGCATCAGAAATTGGTGTGTTTAACAAGAAAATATAAGTGTCATGGCCATGATTCATACAAAAAAACATACAAAAATATGAGGCACACAAAGTAGGCCTAAGGGCCACAATAAAAGGGACATGGGAACATGTCACTAAATATTAGAAAATAAGACATACAAGGACATGTTTAAATGTCTAAATACACAAGTAACAAATAAGTTTTCTTAAATACACATAGAAGGACATGTTCATATATATATATATATATATATATATATATATATATATGTATATATATATATATATGTGTGTGTGTGTGTGTGTGTGTGTGTGTGTATATATATATATATATATATATATATATATATATATATATATATATATAGGAAAGGCACACACAAGGACATCTACAAATGTCCAAAATATGCATGCTATTAATAGAAGTGGTATAAATCCAAATAATAATGGCGTATTAAAATGTCCTCAAATAGAATAAGCATAGAGATAAAATCAAGTCTTAACAAGGAAATATAGAAATGAAAGTATGCATGAATATGGAATATAAATATATTTAAGAGCTAGGATGTACATATGTTGATTGTAAAGTTGGTATAGCTAACCAAAAATCTTAGTAAGAGCAACATAATCAATATCAAGATGTAAAAATGCTAAATCTAGGATGTAGAGTATATAAAGATAAAAATTTATAATTAAAACTATGTATAAGATGCCCCAAAGTGGGTGAATGTGTCAAATGAAGACCCGTGTATTAATTTGCATGCCCCTAATGGGTATATAATATCAATTCTAGATATATGTAGTGGAATTTAGTCTTTTAAAAATTTGCAAGCACTCGATAAGAATAAGTGAATCATGTATATATGATAAAACTAATTATACTAAGATAGATAAAATATGTATTGTCTATAAAAAAAGATATATACACATGTTAATGCATAAAATCTATAATTTTGTGTTTTCTAAGTAATATTTGAAAGTTTTTGTGTTTTTGAAATATTATCTTGTTTTTTATTTTATGGATATAAGATATGTACAAGAAATAAGAAAAAGAAATATACACAAGGAGAAAGAGAGAGCTAAATTATGCATAATAAGGGAGGATCAATACTAACTGATGATTCTCATGGGAGACTCACTATCATTGTGGCCTATGTGAAATAAGGGAACTATGACTATGCATGTTATGTGAAAGGGAAACTATGGTGTTATAATCTATTATATTGAGTGTTCTATAGATAGATCCACATGTGTAGTGATGCTATGAATCTATGACATTGATTTTTTTTTCCATTTGAACTATAATGGTATTAGGAACCCATCTAGTATAAGAATATCTAGGTGTAATAGGTGCCCTATGATGAAAACCCCAAGAAATTAGTAATACTAATCTCCATATAAAGTGAGTACAGGAAGGCCCCATGGAATATGTAAAATATCTCCTATGTAGGGGTCTCTCTAATAATGGTATTTATGGGTACTAGTAATTATGTTGTAATTGGTAATTGTGATATAAGTACATGTGGAATAGGTAAATGATACTAATCTGGAAGACCATCAACTATGACCACCTTGTTTTCATGTATAAATTTAAGTCATATATGTACTTTGGAAGGGATGGTTTATATATGATGTATCCATGGCCTACCCAATAACATATCAAACATGCCTATAATAGGTACTACTAAAAACCAAGTGGCCACATGTGCTCATCTAACCTATAATGGAAGAGAAATATCCTTGATGGAATCTAAACATGACCACTAAAACCACTTAAAGCTGTGTCTATAAGGGAATATCCTAATTTGAATACCCAAAATGTTGTAAAAGTGTGATAGTGCACATTCTAATGCTTGAAACATTACCAACCATAATACTCTATATAGGATGATGATATATGTAGGCTTGTGTATAGAGTAAATATAAATTTGAATCATCATCAATGATCTCTTGTTATAATAAGGTGATGAGTGGTATAATTTTAACTATAGTGTGGTACACACCAATGATATTGTGTAATGGTTTTGCCTCCTCTGTAATAGTGTGATATGAATCTAGTGGTGGATGTGCCTGATATGTGTAGTGAACACATAAATTTATCCCTACCTCATTAAATATGTGTTTTATAAATGGATCTAAGAATATATTTAGTTCCTTATATTCCATTGGATTCACTTTTGGTGCCTATGTGGGTTTACCCACATCAATAATGTTAGCCTCAATCAAATCTTATATCTAATGTTTCAAGCTAATGCATTTGTTTTTTGTATGGGCTGGTGCCTTGTGATACTCATAAAATTTGTTGGAAACATAATAATTTATAATAGGATGTGTCATATTAACCTATTTCATTGGAGGGAGAGATATGACATTGCATTCCAAGAACTGTTATAAAACTTGTGCAGGAAATTTTAGAAGGTTGGTGAAGACTCTACATGGAGAAGCTAATAAAACCAAGCAAAGAAATGACTCTAAAGCTATGTTAATTATTACCTTTTGATCACTCTTATTTTTAGTGTCCGTTACCTTATATTTAGGCTTAATGAAACTCTTTGTAGTTGATTTTAATCCAATTGTATATTTTAGTTTATCCATGGATAGAATCTTGAATTCTCTTTATTTTAGTATGTCGCACAAATCTAAGAATGTTAGAAACTTATTAAAAATGATAGCTTCATTTAATTTTGGTAGAAGATTCTAATTAAAGATGTCCTGAAGCTCTTTATTTGACATGGGGCTAGTTAATTTAACTAATATTATGTTGTACTGTAAAAATATTTTGCAATAGGATCATTTGAATTTTTTTTCAATTGTGCAACTTGACCATATTAAATATCATCACTGATGTTTATGGAGAAATGTGATAAAAATATGTTTTCCAAAGGATTTAATGATGTGATAGATTGATTCATTAATTTAGAAAACCATTGTAAGGTATAATCCTTTAAACTACATTAAAAAAACTTTGTGAGAAGCTAATAATTAGACACATAGTCCAAACATGCTACATGAAAATCTCAAAGATGATTCTATAGGTCACTCTTACCATCATATAATGTAAGCTTCGGTGCCACAAATTCAGATGGAAAAGGAGTTGATACTATGTGATGTGTTAAAGGTGTATGTAAGGGAACATTAAAATCGAAGGCTTGTTATGGACTATTAGATGCCTTCTAAAGATGTAAAACCTTATCCTATAGAGTATTAACTTTCTACATAAATGATTTTACATTTGAAGTGGAGGAACTACCCATAAGAGGTGTAGTTATCACTAAAGGTTGTTGAGTTACAATTATTGGTTGTGCTAGATAAGTTGGCCACACTATAAGTGTAAACATGTTATTAATTAGGGGAGTTGAATATTGAACATTGTTTCTTTTTTTAAGTTTTTCCTAAATAATATTGATAAAGTTAATTTTTGTATCCAAATATTTTGGCACAACATCTTACAATTGTTTCTTATTGATCTCGTCAAATTTTTTGTTGAATTCTACCATTATAGTTTGAGAAGTAGGAAAATAAGTTGTATATTTTAAAACTTTAAAGAGTTTTAATCTAAGAAATATTGAAACAAATAATAAATTTTTGAACTAATATTTGAGCATATACACAAAAGGATACAAACCCTAGGAGCATCTAGGGTTAGGGTTTAAACAATGTTCAAAGTAAGTCAAATTCACCAAATGCTTTAACCTTTTAGGATTTAGTGTATGGAAATCCTATATTTGTTAAATATATAAGTAGTATAAATTATGGAAATAATAATCAATAAATATAGCCACTAATTTTTTACAAAATTGATTATCTTTGACTTTTTTTAAAATATAAATAAATACTACAAGCAATGACTTAGCTAGAATATAACTAATAAATATGATCTAGGTGATATAAACTAAGATGGAAGATAGTCTGAGTGTCTTAAAATTAATCAATATGTTATAAAATATACTTTATAGTAGTTATATAATTATACAATAGCATTATTAATGTAAAAGTGTTGGTAGTGTCTAGATATTCATGGTAGTGTCCTCTATGCATGACTATCCCAAGATTGTAGGTGTACCTTTATTTTGATCTATGAGATATATTACTACATACATAAGTTTTGTAACCCTATATTATACATGTAATTACTTATTTATTTTACAATCCATAATCCTCCATATAACTAGGGCATGGGCTAAAAAGTGTGTTTTTTAGTAGGGTAGGTTAGACATCCTCAACACCCATTTATGAAGAGAGATTCCTACATACAAATACTCTAAAGAGGGATCAATACTGATGCAGTTATCTCCACCTACGTTTTGGTGTAAGTTCAAGTTTTTCTAGTATGATAGTGGATTTGAGCATGTTTAATGTGGTTGAGGATGGAAATTTGGATAATTTGATCTTAGGGATATTATATAAAGTAGTATGTAGAAATAGGGTAGAATAGGTATTGATAACCTCAATTGTACTCAAATTGTTCTAAGTTTGAATGTGTATTTTAAATTTAATTTACATATAGTGGTTATAGGGATAAAATTCATGTGTGTGTGTGTGTGTGTGTGTGTGTGTGTGTGTGTGTGTGTGTGTGTGTGTGTGTGTGTGTGTGTGTGTGTGTGTGTGTATTGATTTGTTTGCTTATGTGGGTGATTAAAAATGTCTATTCTGACACTAGGAGGATTTAGTTTTGAAAATCTAGGGAAAAGGACATTAGTGCCATTTTGAGGACACTAGCACCATGTGGCACTACTATCCTTATTATGGTGGTAGTGTGTAACTACTAAAACACTAGCAAGAAGGACCAAGATTAGGAAATGAGGGTATGGGACTAATATAGGACTAACTACGCATGCCTGTGGCTTGCACAAAATTTGTGTAAGTGATAATAGGATCTAGGATAGGTCTAAGGCTAAGCTAGGTATAGGTACTCTCAATTATCACTCTTACCACTGAAATACCACCTTTGGGTGATTAAAACTAATTAATTTTATGTGCTGATATGTTGCATATAATACTTTCTAAACACAAATCCTTATTGGTACACAACAAATAAATTAGATATCAAATGAAAAAATGGGTGAATAGTGTTAGGTCAATATCCAAAATACCCTAAAATAATTTTTATAATATGGTTTCTACCTAAATAGATGAAAGGGGATTCAATCCAATGTATTTCTCCTTCTTATGGTGATTTTATGATTCGTGATTGTGTAATTATATGATTGTAGCTATACTATTGATTTAAATGTTTGATAATGGATGGAACTTAACATAAAATTAAAGATATTCAGACTTTTCGTATGATTTTTATATTGAAAAAAATAATTATATTACAATAAATACCACTCTTTTACTTATTGTGTAGTGGAATTTCCTTGTGTTTTTTAGATCTATTTGGATAAGCCTTGATGTGTTTTTATAATATATTATTTTAAAAAAAATTAGCTAACTAATTTTCTTTAAAATTACATGAGAGAGATTTTGAAATTTATTTATTAAAAAAGGTAACCATTAGAGCATGGGGGATAAGATCATGTTAGTGGACAAGGCCTTAGTGTGGCCCTATCTAACCTAATGTGAACTTATCTTGAAGGATAACGACTAATAAAAAAGTCATGAAAGAAATTTATAGGTTTAATAATAATTAAAGAGGTTAAAATATGGATGCCTTTATGATATTTTTAGTGTTTTCAAGATAATAAAGGATCTCATTATAGATTGAAAGTGATAAAAATAGAAAATAAAGAAAGTAAAGTAAAAATGTCAAAATTAAACATTTTCAAAAACTTAATCATTATTTTTTTGCTCCTACATTTTCCACCAATTTATTATAGTGATGTAACAAAGTGAAAATAATATATTAAAGTATATTTGAACTTGAGTGTGTATACACATGTTTTATGTTGATTTAAATATTGATCATTCAATATGCCTTACTGTAAAACCTATAATAATGCCATTAAAATTAGTTATAATCCATACTTGAAAGTTGAAACTATGTAACTTTAAATTTAATTTTTAAAAGAGAGAAATGAAAGTATACACCTAAAAGAGTATAAAATCTAATTTACCTCTCACTTGAGAATGGAGAAGTGCTTGCCTACCTTGTTGATGCATGTGGATAAAATTTGAACCTATTATAAAATTAGAGTGATTAAGTATCAATTTGAAAACCTTTGAAAGATCTTGATTTGGAAGTATTTTATTCTCCAACTCTCATTTGATTGTGTAGAGTAATTGATAAAATATTTTAAAGGGTGCAACCAATAAATTTATATTGATACATAGAAAAAGTGAGACCATAAATTTTGAGTGTTAGTAGTCTAATGTTTCCCACTTTCAACATGAAGACTAATCACACTATTGCAAATGGATCTAAATTATATTTTAAACTTTAAAAGATTTTAAAACTTTGGAAAATTTTGATCTTTAGAAATTTTAAATGGCCACATAGTAACTTGAACATTAATGAGTATAATTATTTAATTTATTGTACTAAATTGATATTGAATTCAATTCAAACTTTTTAACTATTGAAACTTGCATTTTATTGAAACATGCAATTTGTAACTATGGTAATTATTGCACATGCATGTCACATAGTCTGATAATACTAGTCCTCATGTTTAAATTTTTAAAATTTATAGAGGCATAAAAATGAAATTTTATCATTAGGACTTGAATTCTCAAGACAATTCCATTGTGAATCCCACCTTTTGAATTGAGAGACATAGCCTAAAATATCCTATCTCAAAATATAATTATAAAATAAATGAAATTTATAACCATATAGTATCAATTTTAAAAATTTAATTAGATTTAAACATGATATTTAATATATTTTTAGATGCTTAAACATATATTTAAATGTTCACTAGTATTTTACACTTGATAAATATATCTCAAGCCTCTACCCTTAAGTTTGACCTTCCTTATAGCTAAAAGGATTGAACTTGCTACCTCACCAATTTAAATTGCTTATTTCTGAGTATGGCCTTAGTTAATTTGATTATATAGATCATTAATAACCAAAAATATCCTAAAATATGATATATATATATATATATATATATATATATATATATATATATATATATATATATATATATATATATATATATATACCCTTTATTGTCAATTACAAAACCTCAATAGTTTTCATCAATCCTAAATAATTACATTTAGGATAGGATAGTAGCATCCATATTACTATTTCTGATCCAACACAAGTGGCATTACCATAAAAAACTCAAATGCATAATTTTTTTAAGTGTAAAGGTTTGACTTAAGAATTTAATTAATTATTCTGTGAGGATAATTGAAAAAACACAACTTAAAGCATATTCATTATTCATCTATAATGTCATAAAGAAATCAACTCTCAAGCTTAGACATATTACCAAATTTCAAAGTATTAAATTAATCTATTCAACCTTATTAATCATTAAATATAAATCATAGTATTAGTGATAATATAGGTCTGAATCACTTAAATAATAGTCAATGTCCCATATTTGTCAAATTACAAGCTATATCATTACATGAACTCTTATATAACATTTTACACTATTTTTCACATGCATACCAACATATAAGGGATAAATACATAAGTATGAGTCTATCCATAGAGTATTGTATATGTAGGTAGTGATCATTGGTATATGAATCCTTGAGGTCAACTCGTCATCATGATCCTACTAACCCATTTTTTGGTAAGGTAACCTAGCCTAAGGTGAAGAGATAATATTTGAGCTATACACAATTATATAAATACTATGAAATATATCTAGATACATCCCATGAAAGTGGAAAATAACTAGAAATACCTAGATGGTCACATATTGATACCCCAAACATTTTTTATAGGATAATTACATCAATATTTAGATAGTAGCATCAACACAAGTGTTCATAGGTAGATGCAAGTGTATAGGCAACTAAAAAAATATTTCCAAAATATGATGACTAGTTCTAAAATATTAGATGGCCTATTTACACACCTTTACATTTTAGATCTATCTACACATCATTACATAATATAATAATGTTTTATTATTCATGATTACATAATCAAAATACTTTTTGGCATTGTACTTTATATAGTTAGTATTTTTCAAAATTTATCACTAAAATTAAATATCATAAAGTAAATTATTTAATTGTCCTACTTTTATAAATAGTTGTATCCAATTTTTAATATACTATTCCTTTATAACCCTTACTCCCAAAAAATATTAAACATTTGGTGAACCTAACCTCTATATATCGTTATGCTAAAACCTAATTTAAACAAGGGCTTATTGATTTTTTAATTTCTTATTTCTAAATTAAAAATATTTTAAAATTTATATTTTCATTTATAACAAATGAATAATTCATGTTTAATATGGATACACTGAGTATTTTTTTCATTTCACAATATATGATAGTAATACTTATTTATTATTTCCCATACATTATGAAATCAAAGAAACATATAATCAAATGGAGTAACCAAATTTTTAAATATAAAGAGATTATTTCAAACCAAGATCATAATTTAATCACCCTTTACAACTCTTATTGTAATAATATTGATCCAATTATTCTTAAATCTAAGTAGGTTGATAGTTATTATCCCTCTAACCAAGTCCATGTTATCACTCTTTCATTGGATAAGGTATCCCATCTTATGGTTTAAAATGAAGATAATCAATATTTACTTCCTCAAACCCCTATACCTTCCACATCTTCTTTAAGTGATGCATGCATGCATATTCAATTTAAATTACCTATGGTTTGTGCTTATGAATCCCTAAAATTTAAAGCCATCCCTATTATCAAGATAATAGGAGAGTTAAAAAATTAAAAATAGAAAATTTGGTTCAAATATCACATCATTATAAAATCAATTTACATACATACAGAATCCAAAATATGCTAGTGTTAGTCATGTGTTTTCATATTTATCTTGCAATGATATAACCAACAAGGTTTCATTTCCAACTGAAAATCTCCAATAAAATACATCTAAAAATATTGATTTAAAAAGTGAAAAAAAACACTATTAAGAATAATTAAAATACTAATAGAATTTATTTGAAACAAAGTGATTCAACTACCTCATCTACATCCTATAAGTATGTCAAAATACTATTGTTAATATCATACAGTGCATGGGAATTATACCCAAAAAAAAAACATTAAAAAAAAAATACAATGTCTCAAATATTATGGTTATCCTATCATTGATACATTGACTAATAAATCCATTCAAATTATGAATACATCTCCTAAAGGACAAGTTCCCAAACTACAAAAAAGGATACCAAAGGCAAAATTTGATCAAGAATAGGATACAAATATACCTCTCAATAAGAATGATAAAATTTAAAAGTAATATGGTTTTGGATAATAATATTTACAAAAAATTGGTTATCACTTTCACAAATTGGGAAAACATGCACAAGGCATCATTCATCCTATCTCCATTTCTAATCACAATGATTGAAAATGCATGGGATATATTGGTAATAATCAGAATTTAAATATGCATATTAATTTTATGAAGGTAATAGAAGATGAAACTAAAATTGGAATTAGATCTAATAATAAATCATAAACATAAAATAATATATTAGAGAAATAAAATACTCAAAATGAAAAAGAAATGGACCAAGAATGGGTACATAAAGAAAAAATTGAAACATAAATATTTTACAAATAATAAATAGACAAAAAATACCTCAACATGAAAAAATTACAAAAAGATAAATAAAAGTTATAAAAGGATGCATATGTTAATCACGAAAGCATTCTCAAGAAATATTTTTTAAGAAATAACATTAGAAAATACCACATGCATCAAAAGGATAATGGAAAATAAAGTAAAAGTATCATAGTTGCCCAAAATTGAATTGAATAAATGTACCTATAATATATTTACATCTCTAGGATGTGAAATGGAACATGTGAATAAAGTGACTAAATCTATTTTTTATGTTGGATCTATTTAATGAAATGTCTAAATTTGATTATAATCATGCTCTATTTCACTTCATGTTAGTCCCTTTTTGACTCAATATAATTCCAAACTCAGAAAACCATAGTAACTAGAAATGAAGGAAAATATTTCTCAAATAAATATTAAAATTAAAATATTAAAAAAAGAACATGATACACTTTCTAATTCTACTATGCATTCATCTATCACATTTTAGTCAAGAATTGTTATTCATCTATCACCCCTCACAGGCAATTGTCTTTAGCTTGAGATTATTCGATAGCTTGTGCATTTTAAAACATTCAAGGAAATATATATATATATATATATATATATATATATATATATATATATATATTTAACATTTCACATTTTTTATATCTTTTGTAAAAAAAAAACATTCAAATAATTTAGAAATACCAAAAATATTTAACATTTCACATGTTTTATATCTTTTGCCTATGTTGTTTACTTTATGTTAGTAGATAACATATCATTTATATACACATATGTTTCACATACATTTGAGTGTGATACATGAATACATTATACCCATTATATCTCAATCATGTAGATGTTGGACCTTTCCTCTTGCAGTGTGTTACAGTAATTTGGTGGCATTTTATTATATATGATCATGATTGACATAGATTATATTATTATATGATCATTTTTCATTATCATGTTGAGCTTATATATTAAATATGACTATACTCATGTTACTATCTTAAACAATGTATTTTATATGTTATTCTACATGACATTTTTGCTAACACATGTATGTAGGGAGAAGTATCACATGATTATTATTATTACTTATATAACATTAATTCATCTATTTACATTATCTTACTCGAGTCTAATTCTTGTTATCTTATTTATATTTATTGTGAAACATTTTAAATTGTTACTTTTAGTTTTAGATATAGTGATATGTGTATTACTTGTATATTTGGTGTGTAGACATTTGTACATGTCCTCCACTTGAGTGTAATGGAATTTGAACATGTCCCTTGTTTAAAGTCTCCTTCAACTATTTTTTATGGCATTTGAGTAATCCTACATGTCTTCTTTATTATTTTTATCTGGTGATCTTATATATATTTCCATGATTCATATCATGTATACTATGGATTGTTATATATGCTTACTATGAGCTTCATTACTATATATGCAATGATATGGAACTAATACATGATTCATGAATCCCATAGATATAATAAAGTTGTGTTATTATTTTGAGATAAGTTGATAATCACTTTTTAAACAACCTCAAATAAAAAAGGGTATAATATCATGGGGGCATGTCATAAAATACATGACTCCATGTACATACAATTATTAGAATAATCTGAATTTTATTTAGTTTACAAAATTCATATATACATTTTGAGAAATAATTATATGTATTTGGAACATATTTGAGAAAAAGATTTTCATATTGGTTATATTATACACATTTTGTATATCAAGGGTTACATTTTGATATCTAATTTATCTTGAGACATATTTGAGGTGCACATTTAGAAAATGACAGATGCACTTTCAAACTATACACACATTTATGCATCAATCTTATCAAGATACAAAATTTGGGCCTTTATATTTATGCAATAGTTGGATGTTTTTTATTAGATGCCTCATGATTATGCACCATAAAAATTCTTGGTAATATGATTATATTATTTTGGTTTGATATTTTTACACCATTTGAGTCATGTGAGATTGTATCAATGATGCCAATTAAATTTTTAACTTCAATTTTCTCCAAGAAATCTATAATTTTTGGTATGATTGTTACTTGAACTTTTAAAATATACAAATTTAAAAAAAAAACTAGTCTCTCTTGAATAAAAAAACTTAAAAATAAATTTAAATACTAAAATTAAATGATAAAAACTCATACATGTCCTTATACTAGTCCAAAATGCCAATTATAAACATCAAAATATCATGAATTTGACTCAGTCTTAAAGATTGCTACAAGACTATGTGCGGCCAACCAGGTCTTAATAAAAGGTGTTTTATCTCTTTAATATTATAAATATAATTTTTAATGACATTATAAATTATTATATATTACATATATTCATGTTAAATTAATCTTTAGTCTATTGGTTTCTCAAAAAAAAATTACTAGCAATCATGTCCTTCTAAGTCTGTATATGCCTAATTTTGATATCTCAACTAGTATTGAATCATTAAAAAACAATAAATGGTTTTTAAATAAATTCATAAAGTGTTTTAAAATACCCATAAAACATTTAATTCCAATCATACAATGTTTTGAAATCAATAATATACAAACCAATCAAAATTTCTCTAACCTTAAACCCATGTTTAGGCTTAATTTGCCATAATAGAAAAGGCCTACCTCATTTCAGTCACCAAATGGGCTGTATAATATTGTAAAGTGAGTTATAATGAAATAAACACAATGAAAAATATTATTAATAAGTTTATAACCAATAAATATGACAAAACAATCAAATTTCTTCTTTTTCCAATCTCTCTTAATGAGTACCTAGAATAACACAAAGCACAAACATGTTTTCTCTATGTAAAGGGTTTATTTAATATTTAAAACATGTATAATAATTTTAAAACACCATATTTTAACCTAATTAAAATTTATGTAATTTTTCACCAATTGAATTCAAATTTATGGGCTGTTTATCTTCAAGAACCTTGTTCTAGAGTTTTACAGAACACATAGAAGCTGAGAGCTTCTTAATAATAATTCATAGAGTATATGAGATTTTTGATATTAATAACAATTTTTTTATGAAATTAAAACCATTAAATCAACCATAAAATTATATAACCAATCCCATGCACTTTTTCATACATGTTGCAAAGGATTATAATGAACTGTAGATACATCAAACATATGGTTTTGAAGGTTTTAATAACACAAATCTAGATTTAAGTATAGAATAACATAAAAATAGAAAAAATCCTATTAATACATACATATAATACATGAATAAACTTTATTAAAATGATTACATGACTTTATTTTTAATAAAATTATATTTTTACAAGACATAGACCCCTAATTTTAGAATATAGACTATCATTACCCTTTACAATGACGAGAATTTGATCTTTTTATGCTTGTAGAAGGTCTTAGACATCTAATATTGGATAGATTAGACATTGATAATGTTTTAAAATCCTATAAAATTATTAAAATGGCAAATTTATGTTGATATTCTCCCTCAACTACTCAAACATAAGATAACAAATGGCTTATTATGAATAATGTTTTGTTACATTTACTTTTTATTGATTATCTAGGATAGCTATCACTTGTAAAAGGTCTATAGTACACATTAAATAGTTTAAATCCAATATGAAACTTATAAAAACTCTTAAGGAATCATAAATGAGTATTGTTATTAATATGCTTACATAAAAGACATTTCAAATTTCAAATTTGAAATTTTGGAGGGAAAAGTTATATAAGCCCTGAAACTCCATAGACTGACTTTTAAGACCTAGAAAGGGTATCTATTTTTATTAGAAGATATTTTAAGAATATAAATAATTTATAATACCCTACCAATTATAATATTTCATATTGATAATGTTGTTTTTGCATCAAATCACCAAGGTACAAAAATATCTCTTCATGGGCTCCTGTTGTTATGCTATTATTAATGATGAAGTTTTAATCCTTAACATTATTCCTTTTGTTGTTGCTTTAACTTCCTCTCAAATCCCATGTCTTGTTTGGTTTATATGAGTTAGAATTTATAATTTATATTCTTTTCTTCATTTTCTTTTATTTGTCTATGTTGAGGTTAACATAACCCCATTCCTGAAAAATGGTGACCCTTATTTCAAATTGTGCAAATTTATGCTTTAAATTGAAAATTAATCTGACTAGAGTACCATTAGACTATTTTTCACATTATATTTATTTGAATAGAATCCACACCATGATCGGATTGGAAAATTTACACATGATTCTAGTTTGATCTTATCTAAATTTGCTAACATTGGATCTTTATATTTCAGGTTATGGGATTAATGAAGTTCATCTAAAATGGACAATGTCTGGGTTTCATGATTTAATGTTAATTTGACACTTTACTTTGAATAAAACTTAGTATTTAATTAATTAATTAAATCTATGTCTAAATAATTTAAAACCTTAGCCTAAAAATGTTTTAGCCTAGGTTTTTTAAAATAGAATTCAAATTTACATGGGTCATTTTATTTAAATTTACACATGAAGCACTTTATATTTTAAGCTTAATTCAAGTTTTAGCCTAGGTCTTAGTAATATATATTAAATACCACTAATATCTTAATCTAAAACTTTACATTAAGTAATTTGTGTCTTATGTTTTATAAGGGATCTATTATTATATTATAAGATTAGCTTAAAATTTATACTGAGTTTTAAATTGTATTTGTCTATACAACAAAACTTTAGGCTAATGTTTTATATATTCCCAAGTATTAACTAAGATTTTATGTCCAAATAAATGTACAAACCCAAAGGTGACAAGTGGAAAGGTCATGGGGGATTCAAAAGAGATAAACGACCCATGAGAAAGGTTTAAAGTTATTAAATTCCAAAGGAAGTTAAACAATACATGTTTGTTCCAACACCTACGATCTAATAGCAAGGGGTAGAGTTGATAAAGTCAACAAATATATAGATAGATATGATAATTCCAAGTGGAAGCATCTCAGGAAACCTAAATTATATATCAATGGTCTACATACCCTTTCCCCAAGTCAATAAGTCAAGCATTAGATCAATGGTGTGTTTTAACTCAAGCACTAAAGATCCAAAAGAGAATGATGCTTTGAAATGTCAAAGGGATCTAAGATCAGCATGATGGGGACAAGTGTCACCATCTTGATGGGAAATTCAAAGATCTAATAGAGAGTGTGAGTCAACATGTCAAAGCTACCAAGAACAAATATGAGAATGATAGGTGTCACAATCTCAACTAATGATTAGGTGGATCAATGGCCCAAGCTCAAGCCTATATATAAAAGAAGATATTCATGGTTTGACATCTATTATGCATCTAGAGATTGACAACATGAATAAATATTGAATATTTCAACAAAGATTGGATTGAGTGATAATCTTCCACATGGCACAATGGTTCCTGAGTGATGAAAAGAGCTCATAGAGCCCATGAAGATACCAAGTGGCATGCTCACACTCAATCATATAAAAATAAATTAATGGTGTGTATTTAATATGGGTTCAAGATTACATGAAATAATGATATGTGTCTATAAGCATCAAAAGGTCAATTTTTTTTAATAAATGAGCAAGACTCAATAGCTATGGGGAACTGCACTAGCTAAAGATCTTGAAGTTAAGCTAGATAAGGAATATTCCTTTGGTAACTAAGCTTATTTAATATTTTTAAAAGAAATATTCTTTTTTACAAGTGTGTTCAGCTTATAAATCACATGGCCTATTAGTCATGATTAAATAAGGTCATTAGTCCTTAATAATTTGTAAAGGGATACTTGTCTATGACACTTATCCAATTTCATGTTAACACTTATCTAGTTTCATGTTGACAAGGAATTACTAGAATACCTCATGAAATGTATATATAAAGATGTATTTCCAATTTTAAAAAGGGAGGAGTTCTTATAGCTAAAATTAATTTATAAACTTGGAGCAAGTAATACAAGCAAGGAATTTTTCAAATTTTATCCAATATTTATCTATGTGTTTGCTATCATGGCTACTTCCTCAATTATCAAGTTTGATAATCAAATTTGAATTGTTTGTATAGATCCTAAATATGCACATGTTAATTCAAAGTTGTCAATCTGTGTTTATGATAGGTTGATTAAAATATCTTAGGTTCATTTCATTCTCTTTTGCTTTTATTAAAGATGTGTAGAAGTTATTTTCTTGTAGAAGTAAACCTTTAAAGTTAATTTGATTTCTTATTTGCATTACCTTTCCTTAGACATTTGCCTAATATATAGTAGGATTTTTGCCTATGAAATTTCATGCTATGTATTGGTTTAATAAATGTCTTAATGAAATTTCATCTCTATCATAATGTCTGGATTGAAAATAAAAAACACCTTCTTTCTGCCCTACCCTCCCTTTTACTCCTTTTTGACCAGATCACTTTAATTTAGCTTGTAATTATAAATAATCATGTGATCTTAGGGTTTATACTTTAGGTTTTATCCATCATTCATTATACTTAGTTTAGATCACTTTTATCTTCATGAATATTTAGGACCATGATTACTCCCAACAAACATTTACAAGTTTATTTTTTGAAATATTTAGAACCATGATTACTCCACCATAGATGTTAGGAAGATCACAACCAATAACTCATGCAAGGGATCCTTTGGATATAGATATGAGAAGTGTTTTTTAAACACTATATGAACCTACTAATCCATTTCGGTTCATCAATAGGGCGAAAATTAGTGCTAGAATGAGGGCTTGAGCTAAAGCTTTGTAAACTTGAAATCTGTTCGCTAATTTTAGTAAATTTTGTTCAAAGATAAATTTATTATTTAATTATTTATGTTATTATTAGGTTAATTTTGTAAATATCACTAATATTCATGGTTTTAGACTAGTCTTTGGGCTTATTTTAGCCAAATATTGATATTGTTTGAAGATTAATTGGGTTCAAAGCTTACAAGCTAAAACCTCCACAAGTAAGATCCTCATCAAGGTATGGCATGGTTAGGTGGATCTTATATAAATGTGATTATCTAGTTACATGACTTACCAATAAATATTAAAAGGTATTTGCCATCTTTCAATCCTAGTAATGTTTTCAAAGCTAAAAAACATGTTAAAATATTTAAGGTTGCTTTGAGACTTATGAATGTAGTTCATGAAGATGTAAGTTTCCTTTTAATTTCAAAGATGTTCTATATGAATGGTTCCTTAACCTACCTAAGAACTACATTTTTAGTTGGAATAAATTTAATTATTACTTCATTAACTAATTTGGAAAAATCATCAGTCCTTATGTCTTGTACTAATAGTTCACCACAATTAAAAGACATACCAATGAGCCCATAAGAGCCTTGAATGCTAGATTCTAAAAGATGTTTTGTAGAAACATATATTTTTATAGACCTAATGAGGATTTAGCCTTAGATATTTACAATGATTCTTTGGATCCCATGTCTTTTATGTTTCTTAAAATTTTTGTTAGATTCATAAACACGTTTGCCTTGGCCTATGTTGAAGCTATAATAATCAATGATTAAATACAACCTCAAGCTCAGCTTGCATATGTTATCCCAAATGTCAACCCCAATTTCCCAACACTAAATTTCATTCCTAATTATAATTAGAGTGTGTCTACCTTAAATCAGACACTGGTCTTGAATCAATTTCCCTTAATCCATGCCCATCTTGTCCAAAATTTGGGGTTCTTGAATAATGCTTAAAATAGATCTCATCCATAGGGACAAAGAGCTTTAGTGCCCACTAGTAATAACAATCAAGTTCATAACTTAGAAACACCAAATAATGATAATGAATCCATACTTAAGATGGTTCAAAATCTAAGCATTGATTTTATTTAATTGCAAACACAAGTGGGCAATACTGGAGAAAAATCTAATAAAAAATATGTTTATCAAAAATTTAATAGGCCTACAAATAGGTTTCATGATAAAAACATTAATATGTCATATAAAAATGTACATGAAATGAATATTTGTGATATATGTCTAGATAATCATTGTAATGTCTTTGAATCATATCAAAATGAAAAGGATACATTTGAACCTGTGTTTGATCAAAACAATGTTGCAAGAACATTTAGATTTACAAGGACATATCACTCCTTCATGGTACAAGATTTTGATTTTATATTCAAGGAAGAAAATGAACCTAATATGCTCTAGAATAAGGAATAACCACTCAATATGAGCATCCCTATAAACAAGATCAGATATAAGTTGAACTCTATTTAAAAGATAGCTGTGAGGATAATTCATATGAGGTCATTGCTAAAATTAAGGATATCCTTGAAGAAGTTGACTAGTGGAAACATTTATATGAGGAATTTTTGAAATAAATTGAGGTATTTCAAGACAAAAATTTCATTCTAGAGATCCCAAAGCAAAATGAGGTGTTACTTGATTGGATAGAAGAGATGTCATTCTACATAGAAGATGAAGATGAAACAAGTGTAGCAAATCAAGAATCTCCATATGACACCTTCTAAAGGTCAAAAGTATGTGATCAACTAGATTCAAATGGTAATTTTGTAAATTAATTTCATGTCCTTTCAATTTATTATGATGAAGAAGCATTTGAAGATGAGTTGGAGCCTAATGAAGACTTCAATCCAAGCATATTAGTTGAGTTCTTAATCCAACCATGGAAGGAGAATTATATAAATCATGATCAATCTTTGAATAAAGTATAACTAGCATTCCTAATGTAAGAAATAAGAATTTTGGAAGAATATGATTGGATCTTCGATCCATATCTTCAATCCATTCACTTGAGAATAGAGGTGGTAAACCAAGATGCTTCATACAAAAGACACAAGCATATAAGTGCTCTTATCCATAAGAGACCATTGAATGCAAGAAATCATGCTTTAAGGTTCTATTGTAGGATAAATAACTTTCCATTTTATCCTAGAGGTATGTTCTTTATGGAATTAGTGTAGGGTCTAGTTTAGTTTCTTTCCTATTTCTTTCCTTCTTGTCCCTTATTTGTAAATATTTGTTTGCTTGTTGTTTGTTGGTTTGGTGTGTTTTATTTTTTCCTTTACTTTTTTTCCTACTTTCAATAAGTCTTTTCTAAGATATTTTTTAGGCTCCAAATTCACTTAAATGCTTAAGAAGCTTCTCAAGTCAAGAATATACGTATCACTTTTAAACATTGGTTGATCATGGATTACATAAATTTGAACTTGATGTTATGATTTGGAGAAATTGTTAAAGATTGATATCTAGGTTAATTTTTACTTAAAATATTAAACCTTATTCTAATTTAAATTTGATTTTAATAAGGATTTCAAATATTTGGTGAAAGTTTGAATTATTGATCCACAATCATGTTTGCACTTAATAAACATTATTTCTTAGGACAAAGTTTGCAGTGAAGGATGATTGTTTTAGGATTAAAAACTTGACCAAATCCAAAAAAATGGCTAACCTAGCTCCTATCCTTTGTTATAAAGTCAAAATGACTTGAAAAATATAAAAAAATAAGAACCTTATTTAAAAATTCAAGAAATTTCTAAGCAAAGTTGGTTATGGTAAACTCCATCAATGTTATGGATGCCTAGCTAGTAGTGGATCAAGGCCATGAGTAGATATAAAGGCATATCTATTGGGGCTATATGTACTTAGTTGGTAGTAGATTAATGCCCAAGCCTTCCTTGAGATCAACCATGATCCTCATTGCACATCTAAATATGTTATAAGTGAGTGTTAATGGTTGAAGTTGAAATCTATAAGTTGTTCGCTAATTCCCATCATAAAAAATAAGTGGAATAAAATCACACACACAACATGGCTGAGTTTTGATTTTTATGCCTAATTATGCATATGTAAGACTTGTTTTAATTATGAGTTGATCTTAATAATGGTACTTGATCATATGAGATGATTTGTCTGGTTATTAGTCTAAACTAAGAGTATCTAAATTCTAACATATTATTATGTTTCCCCTAGAAGTTGTCATTTATTGAGGTCAACATATCCCCATTCCTAAAAATGGGGACCCTTATTTCAAATTATGCAAATTTATGCTTTAAATTGAAAATTCATCTGATCAAAGTACCATTAGAGTGTTTTGGACATTACCTTTATTTGAAAATTATCCCCACCATGATTGGATTAGCATATTTACACATGATTCTAGTTTGATCTTATCTAGATTTGATAAGAATGGATCTCTATGTTTTTAGGTTACCAGATTAATGGAGTCTATTTTAAATGGACATTGTTTGAGTTTCATGATTTAATATTTATTTGACTATTTACTTTGAATAACCCTTAGTATTTAATTAATTAATTGAATCTATGTCTAAATCATGTAAAACCTTAGTCTAAAAATGTTTTAGCCTAGGTTTTTTAAAATTAGACTCAAATTTAAGTGGATAATTTTATTTAAATTTCCATGGCAAGCATTTTATATTTTAAGCTTAGTTTAACTTTTAGCCTAGGTCTTAGTCCTATTTATTAAATACCACTAAGACCTTAATATAAAAATTATGTTAAGTCCTTTATGTCTTATGGTTCACAGGAAATCTTTTATTATATTCTAATTTAAGCTTAAAATTTATACTAAGTTTCAAATTGTATTTGTTAATACAACAAAACTTTAGGTTAAGTCATTATATATTTTCCAAGTATTAACTAAGATTTTATGCATGTAAAAATAGAAAAACATAAAGGGTGGTGAGATTTTAGGGGATTCAAAATAGATCAATGACATACATGAAAGGTTTAAATTCAATAAATTCTAAGGGAAGATCAATGGTGCACTTTTGTTCATGCACTGAAGATCTAATAGTGTGGGGTAGAGTTCATAAAGTTAGTAGATCAATAAAGGGATCAGAGAATGCCAAATGGTAGAATCTCAAAATTATTAGATGATATATCAATGGTGTATATACCCCTTCCACAAATCAATAAGTTAAGAGTTAGATCAATAGTGCTTGTTAACTCAAGCACTGAAGATATAACAAAAAGTGAGAGTTTGAAATGTCAAAGGGATCTAAGATCAGAATGAAGGTGATTAGTGTCACCATATTAATGGGAAGTTCAAAGGTTTAATGAATATCATGAGTCAACATGTAAAACCTACCAAGAAAAAATATGAGAGTGATAGGCATCACAATCTTGTCTAATGGTTTGATGGATTGATGGCCCATGCTCAAGCTTAGATATAAAGGAAGTGATCAACAATTCACTATCAATCATGAATCTAGAGATCGATGGTGTCAATAAAGCTATAATTTTTCAATAAAACTTGAATAGAGTGAGAAGCTTCCACATGGCATGATGTCACTCGAGTGATTAAAAGATCTCCAAAATACCATAGATCTTCCAAGTGGTATGTTCATGTTCAATCACATTGAAATAGATTGATGGTGCATATTTAATCTAGATTCAACATTACATGAAATAAAGACACATTTATGGAAGCATCAAAAAGTCATTTTTTAAAATAAATGAGTATGACTCATTATCCATGAGGAACTAAATTATCCTTAGGATCTCAAAGTTAAAGTTAGATAAGGAATATTCTTTTGGTAACTGAGCTTCTTTAATATTTTGAAAAGGATTATTCTTTTGTAAATGCATGTGTAGCTTATAAAGCATATAAAATATTAGTCATAGCGAAATAAGGTCACTGATCCTAAATCATTTGTAAAGGGATACTTATCTATGGCATTTATCTATTTACATGTTAACACTTATTCTATTGCATGTTGACAAAGAATGACTGGTATACCTCATGAAATGTTTATATAAAGAGGTATTTCCAATTGGAAAAATGAGGGAGTTCTTAGAGAGAAAATTAATTTTTAAACTTGGAGAAAGTATTAAAAGAAAGGATTTCTACAAATTTTGTCTAATATTTGTTTATGTGTTTACTATCATGGATGTTTCCTCAGTTATCTAGTTTGATATTAAGATTAGAATTATTACTATGGATCTTAGATGTGCACATGTTAATGTAGAGTTGTCAATCTATGTTTATACTAGGTTGATTCAAAGATCTTAGGTTTATTTCATTCTCTTTTTCTCTTCTTAAAAATGTGTAGAAGTTATTTTCCTATGGAAGTAAACCTTTAAAGTGAACCTAATTTATTATTTATATTAACTTTCCTTAGACATTTTATTGATATATAGTAGGATTTGTGCCTATTTAATTTCATGATATATATTGGTTTAGGTAATGTCTTGATGAAATTTAAGTTCTATCATGATTTATGGATTGAAAATTAGAAACACCTTCTTTTTACCCTACCCTCTCTTTTTCTCCTTTTTGACCAAATCACTTTAGTTTATCTTGGAATTATAAATATCCATGTTATCTTAGGTTTTGGAAATAATTCATTGGAATTATTTCATATAAATTTCATAATCACAAATATCTATGACCATGGTTTCTCCAAACAACCATTTACATGTTCATTTTGTGAAGTAGTCATTTAGCTTGGCCTCTACTCTACCACAGATCTCAGGAAGATCACAACCAACAACTCATGCAATGGATCCTTTAGATCTATACATTAAAAGAGTTTCTTAAACACTATATGAACCTATTGACACATTTAGGTACATCAACAAATTCTAAGGTGAATGTGATGCACATATCTAAAAAGGACTCTTTAAAATGCTACCAATAGTAAATTTCCTTAAACACATTTATTAGTATAGTAGGATGAAAATGGAGCATACATAACAGACTTTGTTAGCCTAGTTGAAAGCACAAATAGATAAAATGCATTCAAAACAATAATACAATATTTTAATAAGTAAATAAATGAGATCATATATTATTAACAAAGGTTAAGAAACATGAACACATGAAAATGGAAACAATGAGTTAAGTACTAGAATTTACTTTCTCTTTGGATTAAATCACAAAATTCTATCTCTTGTTTATAATGAAGGGAAGAATCCATATATTTAAGCCATTTGAATTACTTAGTTACAAAAAGAACCAAGTAACATGACACCTATTAGTAGATAGGGTTTCTTATATCATAAAATTAAATAATATTCCCTATTCAAAATATGGGAATATTTTACAATGCAATTTGAGGGACCATGGGACATGTTTCCTATTCAAAAAGAACCCAATAGGTGGATATTTTATTCCTAAGGATATGGGATGGGATCCCACTAGTATTATCAATGATGAATCTCTTAATACAAAATAATATGGAGTAATAATGTTAGTTGATGAAGAAGACATTCTAAAAGGGGTTGATGAGGCTGTGGATCCTGAGATGGAAGTTTGTTTTTAGGCCTCAACCTAGACTTTCCATACTTAGGATGATTTATTTTAATCACTATATATTAGTCTCAAAATATATTATGGTTTCCTTCATTATCTTAGCTATGAACCTATCCATTGCATCATGTCTACTTAGGAGAGGTCCCATAGCCTCATTTATGGCCTTAGCCTTATGTATCCTTTAGGTGGTAGAGGTTACTAAATCTACCATATCTTATCTAAAGGTCACCACACTAGCCATTGATTTCTTTCAAAAGTTTATCATGAAGTTTTGTAGTTGAAACTTGAAGTCATCCCTTCTAATGATGGAGCCATCTCTATTAGCCAAGTGCATAATTTTGTCATCCTTCAGTAAGGTGATAGCTTTGTCACCTTGTTGTGTAAGGTATCTCCCCAAGGACCTCATATATTCAATCCACTATTTCAAGTTCTTTCTATTACCAGTTACATAGGACTATTTAATGATCATGTCCTCTAAGGGAATTAGGTTTAGGTCCTAAATTTTATTCATTCTAATCAACCTCATCACGTTGATTATCTTACTATGGTATCCTCCATATATAAATTCTACCTTGAGGAAATTATTATATATTTAATCTCCATTTACCTTGTACTAAGCTGAGGTATTTATCATATCAAATATTTATTTTATTGCCCATTTCACTCTTTTTATGGTTTTCTTTGGAAAGGCAACCTTGTGTTATTACTCCAAGTCATCCATCTTTCTTGCACTCCCTTAACCAATATGGTAACCACATCCATAGTTACTTGGAGAGTTGATAGGGGGTCCTCATTATGTTTCTATTATTGACCCTTGTATTTATCAGCTCAAATAGGGTTTCTTCTAATTCATATAGGATTGTTTTGTTAGGGTGTGTGACCTTTCTCTTGGTCACCCTCTTTATTGACTTAGAATCTTTATTAAATTTTAGTGAAACTTGAGGAGGGTCCATAATGACCCAGTTTGGGTTCTTCCTAGTGGATAGATACATCTACTTAATCCATGACTTATCTAAATATCCACTTGGGGGCTCTAATGAGGGAGGAATGGTTGTTCTAGAGTCATCCCTTAGAAGGTAGACATTTGGGAGGTATCAGTGGTTGTAACAAATGTGAATTTAGAACTAAGGGATGAAGAAACACTACTGTTAGTTGAAGAACTAATAGAGAAAAATGGAAATTATGGAAAGATGAAAATAGGAATCTTGTTAATAAATTATGGGCTAGGTCTAGGTATTGTCCCAGACATGATAGGGGGGAAATTGGCCATTATCAAGACCCTATAAGTAGATGATATGCTGAAAGGGGTGATGATGGGTAATGGCATGATTATAGTCCTGATTATACATTTGGTGAGGGGCTTGTAAGGTTAGATGTGGACATGAGCTAGATTTTAGGGGTTTAAATACATTTAAGGGCTACTTGTTAAGGAAAGAGGGGAGTAAGGTAATATGTTCTTAACCTACAAGACTTAGTCCTTATTTAGTAGGAGGAAGGAGAGGCGATGCTAACATTAAAGTTACCAGAGTAGGAGATACTATTATTCTTATTGAAGGTGCAACCTATGTTGTAGTATCACTTTGCACTTAAGACATTATGCTATATGGGACCCTTGAGGTGGAAATTTGCTCAACTTATTTCCTAGTGCCAGTCCCTCCTTTCTCTAAAGTAGGAGATAATGCTTAGAGTATTATGTGAATGAGTTACAATTCAGTTGCCCATTCTTATTCAACATTAGGATTATAGATAGGATATGTCAGCATTCTTTTTTGATTATTATGGTTCTTGAATACCTAAAAAACCTAGTTCCATCTAGTTTTCCTTTTACCTGCTTGATCCCTACAACCTTTAACCTCCACCTAACTTCTTTGTTATTGGTTTCATTAATGTAGAACCAGTCTTCATCCTTGGGCTCATGATTATATCTAATATTGAATGTTTCCCTATGTCTAACATAATGATTAAATGCCAAGTACATAGGGTCCCATTTCTTATCAATATATTTCTCTAGATTGAAAGTGGACCTATGTTTGGTAGTAGTTATGCCTAAGTGCCAAGTTTTAATTTTGAATTAGCTGATGTTGACTAATTGGGGGTAGACTAGACTCCTTTTCTTGATTTTTCACAATCCATCTACTCTTATGTGTATTTGGAAGGAAATATCCTACTTAGTGAGTTTTTTTAGTACTATGGTGGGCAATCTAAATGGGGTTGTCATAATTCTATTAACTTTGATTATAGTGCAGTTTGAGTAGTACCAGTAATCTCCTAATGTGTTAAGGGTTATACTAATCTCTGCTAATAACATGGGCATAATTTGATGGTTTTATATATAATCAGGTAAATTTGCCAACAACCTACATCTCCTACCTATATTTGTAAATTTTAACCTTTGTGAAGACATGGGGGATGGTCTATCTCATGTTTGGGTCCCAATTGGTAAACTAGGAGAACTTGAGAGTGGCACAAATGACATCAACCAATTAGGACATAATATAGAAATTATTTATTTGGTTGGCCAAGGTATTCTTAATTTTATCAACTAAATTATAGGAGATGATCTCCCCAAACAAAGGGATCATGGAATCATTTATAATCATAAATACCAGTGAAACCCACTTCTCATCCACATGGCTAGTGTATTTTGCTCCACGTAAGTTGTTCATCATGGCTATCCCTATTCTCACCCCTTTTATGAATTAGGTGATTAGAATTCAAATTATTTTCAACTTAAAGATGAACCTCCTTGGATTCTCTAGTTAGTTTCTAAAGACTTATTTGATATTGTGTGAATCAAGCCATTAGGTCATAGTTTCTTGACTGTAAAAAATTTTAGGCTTGGGTAAGTCATAATAGGCTTGAAAGGCTAATCTAGCTATATAAGATATATTATTGTTAAAGTTAAAATATTTTATCATGTGATATATACACTTGGAGTGAAAGAAAATTTTCTTGACTAAGTCCACATAGGGTAACACCTCTAGATTAGATGTAGCTTTGTGCAATCCTATAAACTTAAGCACTAAGATGCCATATCTTTCTTACACAATAGTGGGATCTTCCTCATCATCACTATCTTAGTCTACCATCCTCTCCGCATGGTATAATAAGTCATTGTAGTGTTTTTAATATGTTGCCAATGTAATTTCATTAAATCTAGTTTACTGGAAGACTATGTTTGTTCTATATGAATATAAGAACTAGACTTGTTCTATCTTGGCAACTCCAAATGCTCATGCTTTAGCCATGACTTCTAATTATCAATTTATGAGCCTATGGATTACATAGATGTCGAATTAATGTCCATAAATTTCTTAGTAAAAGATATAAAGTACTTCAAAGTTTTCACCAAATAGTAATGGTGAATGCTAAGCTTTGGATTTTGAAACCCTAGATTTTTCTCAAAAATTTTGAATTATAAAATAAAGGCCATAAATGGTAAGTATATTTCATTTTCTTTGACATAAATTCTTGGTGGATCTTTGGTTTTATTTAGATGGCTTCTAAAATTTTCTTTCAAGAATTAGCCAATCATCGGTCTTAGCTTATCCATGTGTCTTCTCATCATAGGCTTGACCTTTTCTTGAGGTAACTTGTCTTTATAACCATTAAAATGAGCCTCCATAATATTTAATTCATACCAACAACTGTTACTTTTGGATAACAGTGTGTCCTTCAAGTGCCATACTTGACACATGCCTAACACTTGGTGTCTCTTCATGTATTCCAATATTTTACTTTAGATATTGGGATATCTAGGTGGGTGGTGTAATATTTTGGAATGTGGCATCTTATGATTAGCTTACAACTCTTTTTAATGTTTCCTAGATTAACCCAATTTGTTTTGGATTGATGTGGTTTGGGGACCTGTGCTAGCTTACTAAGTGGCAAGATTTTATTGGATAACATTATCATGTCATTTTATTACATAAAACTCTCAATAGACCCATCCATTATGACACCTTTCCATGTGTTTCCTTTACATTGGATCATTCATCATCAATTGTCACATGAATTAAACTCTTTCATCCTTAAACTAATGTGGCCTCAAAACTTTTATTTGTTTTCTAAGTGGTAAGTTATTAGTATCTCACATTGTTGTGTGGCTTTGTTATATGAAATTTTTAATGGACCCAAATGCCTTACCACTTACCATGTGTTGTGTTTTAATTTGATTTCACATTCATTGGTTTTCATGGCTTTATTTTATCATATTATTATTGAGAGATATATTTCTATGTGTCTTTATCCCATTACTCCTAAATTCCACATGTATTCCATATCACATCTAGCTACCTAAGATTAAGTGACTTACTATCAAGTTTCATCTTATCATGCAATCTATGTATTATTAAATTCTAATATTACATCTTGAATTAAGGGCATGATCGAGTGACAAGTGGTATGATGTGATAGGGTCATATCATAGTGATAATTATAAAATAATAGAAGCCTTGGAAGGCCATGATAAAATTCCATATTGAGTGTTTTGATTGAGTCATGGGGTCGTAAACTTTTTAACTTCTTAGTAAGATAAAATGATATGACTGGGTGACAAGTGGTAAAATCCCATTGTATTGCATAGTTGCTTTATTTTTCAAAGGTATCAAGATGTGTGACAAAGTCTAAAGCTTATGCAACTCAGTCACCAATGCATTCAACATTGTCTATGTCATTTAAATTTGAGCTATGATTAGTGTTCTTAAAAAATAAAAGGGTTCCATAATTATATCAAATCCCTTGAAAATACATTTGAAATAAATATGGAATATATTACAAGGCCCAACTTCAAGGTATCTCCTAGGAGATACCTTGAAATAAAATTCCATTCATGTGCATGTTTAAGGTATCTCCTAGGAGATGCCTTGAAAGAAACTTTCAATTGTGTGCATATTCAAAGTATCTCCTAGGAGATACCTCAAAATAAAATTCCAATCATGTGTATGTTCAATATATCTCCTAAGAGATACCTCAAAATAAAAATTCCAATCATGTGTATGTTCAAGGTATCTCTTAATATGTACCTTGAAATAAAATTTCTAATTATGTGCATGTTCAAGGTATCTATGAGGAGACCCTTTGAAATTACTACAAGACCCTTCAAGTAAATCCCATAAGAGATACTTTTAAAGAAAATTCTAGTCATGTGCATTTTTAAGGTATCTAATAGAAGAACCCTTTCAGGTACTACAAGAACCTTCAATGTATCTCCTAGAAGATACCTTGAAGGGCATTGTAGTATCTTCAAGGCTACCTTGAAGGTATCTCCTAAGAGATACCTTTCAAACATGCATAAAGGTATCCTTAAATGTATTACAAGGCCCTCCAAGGTATCTTTATATACTATTAAAATCATTAAAGGTAATACAAGACCCTTAAGGGTATCTCCTAGAAGATACATTGAAGGGCATTGTACTAATTCAACACTACATTGAAGGTATCTCTTAAAATTCAGATGACTTCAAGGTTATTACCAAATAAAAAGGTACCATGGTTATATCAAATACCTTGAAATAACCTTTTTGATCAACATGGAAGATATTATGATGCCCTTTGAGGTATTTCCTAGGAGATACCTTGAAATAAAATTTCAATCATGTGCATGTTGAAGGTATCTCCTAAGAAATACCTCAAAAGAAAATTCCAATAATGTGTATGTTCAATGTATCTCCTAAGAGATACCTCAAAATAAAAATTTACATCATGTGTATATTAAATGTATCTCTTAGGAAGTACCTTAAAATAAAATTCCAATTGTGTGCATGTTCAAGGTATCTATTAGGAGACCCTTAGAAAGTACTACAAGGCCCTTCAAGGAGATCCCCTAGGAGATACTTTGAAAGAAAATTATAATCATGTGCATGTTCAAGGTATCTACTAGGATAACCCTTTAAGATACTACAAGACCCTTCAAGGTATCTCTTATAAGATACCTTGAAGTGAATTACATTACCTTCAAGGGTACCTTGAAGGTATCTCTTAAGAGATACCTTTCAAACATGCATAAAGGTACCCTTGAATGTATTAAAAGGCCCTCTAATGTATATTTATCTACTATGAGAACCTTATAAGGTTCTATAAGAACCTTTAAGGTATCTCTTAGAACATACCTTGAAGATATCTCTTAAAGCTAAATTGGTATCTTGATTCTTGCCAAATAAAAAGGTGCCATAGTTATATCAAATCCCTTATAAGCACATTTACAATCAAAACGGAAGGTATTCTAGGGCCCTTCAAGGTATATCCTAGGAGATACCTATAAATAAAATTACAATCATGTGCATGTTCAAGGTATCTTCTAGGAGATACCTCAAAGGAAAATTCTAATCATGTGTATGCTCAATGTATTTCCTAAGAGATACCTTGAAATAAAAATTCTAGGACATGAGTTGCAGGTATGTGATGTTAACAACCAGGTGATGGAATAATAGGTAGAGTATATAGGTTTTTAATAAATATTGTGAATGAAGGGGTGGTCTCTAAAAAAATAAATTAAAATATAGATGAGTTGGTGGCTAGATGGTTACTAAAATAGAGTGGGTGGGTCTCAAAATAAACTAAAAAAGGAGGAAATGTAAACTAAAAAATACAGACTATATGGTTTCAATAATCACCTCTTATGATGGTTTCTAATTGAAAAAGTTATTTCAAAAATTATTTCTATTTATAGTAGTTGTTATACACACACAATCAGACATGGCCAAGTAGTCTAGGATAATCTTGATATAATAAAATCACAGGCCTTAGTCAAAGGTTGCCCCTTTTAGATTGGCTATTGCACACTCTTACTCAAAATATTATGGCCTAGACTAGTGAGGTATATAATATATTTATTGGCATTTTATAATCCTTCACTCTAAGATCAATAGCCAATGAAGGAATCACCAGTTAATTGGGGCCTATTTCTTTTATGTTTTTAACCATATCCTCCTCCTTAAGATATTTGCGTGACTATTGATTTTTGGATACCTTAAGTATTATGTCAAGAATGGAAGGCCAAATTATATTGGACCAATCTAAACCTCCATTTTTTGGGAGTGGATGGATTGTGATAACTTTCTTTCACCTTTTTACCATGCTTGAGCTTCTGATAGTGGTTTCTTGGGTTGAAGTGGTGGATGGCATGGGTAGAGTGATTTGTGTGGATGAAACATAGAGTTGGGTAATGGCCATGGTTGTTTAAATTTTATTGTCTACCATTTTCTTCTTTATTTTCCTAACTCTGGCAGTCCCAGAGGGAATACTAATAGTGGACATGTTGGATGTGGGTGGTAATATGTGAGAAGATATAACAATTGTAGAGGTAGAATCCTTTTCTACATTTTGAGTGAGCATAAGAATGTGTAAGAGAGACCAAGAATTTAATGAAATATTAGGGATGGAAGTGAAAATATCCACCTTGTTATTTTTTAACATAACACTTAGGGGGGACTGAATTAAAAATATGAATAGATGCAAAAACTAGGGAAGTATGGTCTAAAGGATGAACCTTCGTACCTATTGAATCATCTATGGTTAATGCCTTCCCTTTGTCAACTTTAATTATCAATGCCTTGGATTTCTCTAATTCTTATTATTCATCAAGTCCTTGTTCTTCTTCCTCCTATTGTTTAGGAATTAAAGGTATTCTTTGTTATTGGTCAACTATTAAACTACCTATGAGGGGATTCCTTGATTTCCTTCTATAGAAAATAGTGGTCTTGGATTCCAAGGAGGATCCTTATTGAGTTGAGGCAATAAATTCTTCTATGGCTACCTCTATCACTATATAATAATGAATTTGTGATTCAATTGTAGGTATTTGTAATGTAGTTGCAACTACATACTATGTCTTCTTCATCATAGGACTCTAGGTCAATTAGATCTATTGGACCTCTCCTAGGATCAAGCTCTGTTAATCCAGGCTCCTTCTTGACAACTCTCAACATAAAAGGAAGTTCCTATGAATGTTCCCCTTATATCTTTATCTACTCTATGGGATGGTTATTATAGAAATTAGAAGTTACCCATACTTTAGAAGGTGGTAGCCTTATATTCATTTCTTGTATTATTATTGATGGATATTGTTGAATTATGCTTAGGTGATCCTCCTTCAAGAAAATAATATAGGTCTTTTCCAAAATATAAACATCATCCTTTGCATTCAAAAATATAAATTCATGGTCATATGGGACATGTAGGTATGGGATACCAAAGTCCTGAATGTATTTGTGTATGTGACCATTAGGGTCCCAATCCATATGTGGCATAGTAGGAAAATTATATCTTTTTCTTTTGTTGCCTACTCTTCCAAAGTTATTACTCTATAAGTAACACATTATACCAATTCTTATATGTGACCCATAATATGTGCTTTTAATATTTTTAAATCAAATCTTCCTCAATAATCTACCATAATTGATAAGAAATTTCTTTCTCTAATAAATTGTTTGCTACATATTTGGGGAGGTATACGGGATGAAACTTATGAGAAGAAATCATAATTATTGTATAATCAAGGGATAACCAGTAGTCACCCCTTATAACTAGTGTTTTGGATATGATTTCTCTAATTTTAGGGATTGTAGAAAAATAGATAACCTTCCATACTTGATGATAGACATTATTAGTAATTCAAACCATGTGTTTTGTATATTCATAAATGTGCATGAAATGGTAATAATCATCAAATCAATTATTAACACAGCCTATGGATGGGATCCAAATATCACCAAAGACATTATAAAACATGAGGATTATGGCATACAAAACATAATACATCATGAATCAGTTTCCAATTAAAGTGGCTCATTTACTTTTTTGTAGGAACTCCTTTGTCAATTGGAAGCTAATGATTTCTCCCAAGGAAAAAGTTGAAATGATGGTCAGTATAGAATGAAGTAAAGGCACCCAATCCATATTAACAAAATAGATGTTAGGTATACCATACACCCTATTAAAGTGGATACATTTCCCTCTAGATAAAACAAATCAATAGAGTCCATAATATCCTAGTAATTTTGAGTAATTCCCATACATATTATCGAATATGGTTGCATCATATACCGTGTCAATAAACTCAGTCAAATCCTTCATAGAGAATGGTGATGGAAAATGTGATCCTATAAAACTCTTATATAACAATGCCATTGTGATTTTTTGTAGTGATTTAAGTTTATTTATGTGCTCTATGAAAAATTCTCCTCTGCTAGTTGCTTTTTTGCTTATTAATAGATTCACAAGTTATTAGGGATTTCATTCACTAGATAGAAGTAAAGTTCAAATTATTTTGTGAACAATGAGTATGTCTATGAATATACATCATGTATATATATTTTAGCATTCATTTATATTATTTTCATTATTAATTCCCAATGTTCATATGTTTTGTATTATCTGCATAGTTCAAGTCTTGTTAGTTTAGTTGATAGGTAGCCTTAACATGTATCAAGAAGTATTTTTAATTTATTGGATAAGTCTAGTGAGATTTTAGTAGTCATGAATTTGGGATTTTTTTTTTGTTTTTGGATTGAGACTAAAAAATATCTAAACAAATCTTATGAACACAAAGCCCGAATAAAAATAGTGAAGACCAAATATGTTGGAACAAATGTTCCAAACATAATCCCTGATACAAAAAGGTTCAAAGGGAAAATTATTTTTATCACATAAATACAATGATGAATATTTAAAATAATTTTTCCAATCAAAGATCTTGAACATAAACCCAAATACCCAATTAAAAGTCCAAACAAAAAGCTAGATACAAAATGATTGATAAAAGATAAGTCATTCAGAATAATTGTTCAAACAAAATGTCTGATGTAGAAACTCCAAATAAAGATTATAAATTAATATAATATAATGAATAATACCTAAACATAAGTTATAAATAATGAAAATCCTAACAAATTCCCAATCAAAATTTCTAAAAACTAAAAATCTTGAGAAAAATGTCCAAAGACCAAATCCCAAATAATTCCTCTGAGTAAAACTAAGTCCTAGAAAACCTCCATAGTTAAAAAATATATATAAAATAAAATAAATAAATTTAGTCTATAAAATGTATAATACCATGCTTTGATATTCTAACTATAAATTCTAAGGAATAATATGATTAGAACTTTTCTCAAACAGATAGAAAAAAAATTTAACAAATAAGGCTAAAATTTAAAAGTGAGTCCCCATTTTTTGAAGAAGAAAAGAGGGATATTGGGTATAATAGTATCTACTAAGATAACCATTGAAGATAATATAATACCCTTCAAGTCATATCATAGAATATAACATGAATGGAATTATAGTACCTTCAAGGCTACCTTAAATATATCTCCTAAGAGATAAGTTTCAAACATGCATAAAGGTATCCTTGAAGGTATAAAAAGGACCTCAAAGGTATCTCTATCTACTAGGATAAACCTTGAAGGTAATATAATACCATATAAGATATATCCTAAAATATACCTTGAATGACATTGTAATACCTTCAAAGTTACCTTAAAGGTATCTTTTAAAGTTGAGCTGGCATCAAGGTTCTTACCAAATGAAAAGGTGCCATGATTATATCAAATCCCTTGTAAGGAACTTTTCAATCAACATGAAAGGTATTACAAGGCCCTTAGATGTCTATACTAGGAGATACATTAAAATAAAATTCTAATCATGTACATGTTTAAGGTGTCTCCTCGGAGATACCTTGAAATAAAATTCCAATCATGTGCATGTTTAATGTATCTCCTAAGAGATACCTCGAAAGAAAAATTACAATCATGTGTATGTTTAAGGTATCTCTTAGGAATTACCTTGAAATAAAATTCCAATTATGTTCATGTTCAAGGTATCTATTAATTTAAAAGTACTACAAAACCCTTTAAGGTAATACCTAGGAGATACATTGAAAGAAAATTCTAATCATGTGCATGTTCAAGGTATCTAATAGGAAAACCATTGAAGGTACTACAAGATCCTTCAAGGTATTTCCTAGAAGATGAATTGAAAGGTATTATAGTACCTTGAAGTCTACCATGAAGGAATCTCTTAAGATATACGTTTTAAACATGTATAAAGGTATGCTTAAAGATATTACAAGGCCCTCTAAGGTATCTCTATCTACTAGGAGAACCCTTGAAGGTACTACAAGAGCCTTTAAGGTATTTCATATAAGATACCTTGAAGGGAATTTTAATACCTTTAAGGCTACGTTGAAGGTATGTCTTAAAGTTGGACTAGCATTAGTGTTCTTGCCAAATTAAAAGATGTTATAGTTATATCAAATCCCTTGTAAGGACCTTTAAAATCAACATGGAAGGTATTCCAAGGCCCTTCAAGGTATCTCCTATGAGATACCTAGAAATAAAATTCCAATCATGTACATGTTCAAGGTATATTTTAGGACATACCTCAAAATAAAACTCAAATCATGTGCATGTTTAATGTATCTCTTAAGAGATACCTCAAAATGAAAATTCAAGGATAGGAGTTGCCGGTATGCAATCTTAAAAATCAAGTGATGAAACAGTAGGTAAGTAATGTGTATACTTAAAAAATATTGTGAATGGATGGGTGGTCTCTAATAAAATAAGGTAAAATATAGATGAGTTGGTGGTTAGATGGTTACTAATCTAGAATGGGCAAGTCTCAAAATAAACTCAAAAAAGAGGGATGAGTAGTGTAGAAAAGAGAGACTCTATGGAATTATGAATCACCTATTTGGTTGGTTTATAAATTTATGAGTTCTTTAAAAACAAACGTATATTACTAATAGTTTTTTCACACACATAATCAGACATGACTAGGTAGTCTAGGATAATCTTGATATGGAAAACTCACAAACCTTAGTCAAAGGTTGGTCCTTTTAGACTAGTTGTTGCACACTCTTAATTCGGATATTAGGGTTCAAACCACTAAGGTGTCTAAGATATTTTTTGGAATTTGAGTAGCCTTGGATCTAAGATCAATATCCCATGAAGGAATCACCAATTGATTGGGGCCTATCTCATTTTTTTAACCGTAGCCTCTTCTTCAAGATCTTTAGCTAACTATTGCTTTTTGGTTTCCTTGAGTATTATGTCAAGAAGGGAGGGCCAAACATTCTTACACCAATCCAAACCTCTATATTGGGGGAGTGGATGGATCATTATGACTTTCTTTCCCATTTTTACCTTTCTTGAGCTTATGGTGGTGGTCTCTTGGGTTGAAGTGGTGGATGGCATGGGTAGAGTGATTTGTGTGGAGGAAACATGGAGTTTGGAAGTGTTCATGGTTATTTCAATTTTTTTTGCTCTCCTTTTATTTTTTATGTTCCTAACTTTGGTAGTCACAGAGGGAATACTAGTCATGGCCATGATGGATGTGGGTGGTACTATGGGGGAATATGGATTAATGGTACTGTGTGGCACCATTAGTCACCCCTTCCAGCTAGTTTTTTGGATATCCTTGACCTATTTATAGGGATTGTAAACCCATGGATATCTTAACATACTTGATAATAAACATCTTTAGTAATTTGAACTTTGTGCTTTATATATACATAAATGTGCATGAGTTGGTAATAATCATGAATGTGATTCTTAACACATTCTATGAATGGGATCTAGATATTACCAAGGACCTTATACACCATGTCAATTATAGGATGCAAAACATAAGACATCATGTAGAAGTGGGTATCTGGAGTGGGTTATTTGCTTTTGTGCAAGACCTGTTCTCTCAATTGGAAGCTGATGATTTATCCCAAGGTAAAAGTTACATCATTAGTCATCATAAAATGAAGTAAAGTCTCCCAATACATATTAAGAAAATGGATTTTGCACATGCCATACACCATATTAAGGTGGATATATCTCCATATAGCAGAAAAACATCAATATAATCCACAATATCCTATAATTATGAGTAATTCCCATACTTGTTATCGAATATGGTTGTGTCATATACCATGTTTATAAACTTGGTCAAATATTTGATATGGAATGGATATGGTAAAAGTGATCCTAAAAAAATCATAGATGATTAATTTATTACAATTTTGTGTAGTTCTTTCAATATCTCTATGTGCTCTTTGAAAATTCTCTTGTGCTAGTTGTTTTTTTACTTGCTAATGGATTCACAAGTTGCTAGGAATTTTATTTAAAGAATATTAGAAATTTTTTGAATTTATTTATGAGAAATGAATATGCTTATTGATGTAAATTATGTATATATTCTTTACCATTCTATTCTATTTCATGCATTATAAGTTTAGAACATTCATATGTTTTGTACTATCTACATAGTTCATGTCTTGTTAGTTTAGTTGGTAGTCAACCTTGGAAATTGTCGATAAGTATTTTCGATTTATTGGATAATTATAGAGGTCTTTTGGAAATAATTAATTAAGAGTTATGTTTTTTTTGGAACTGAGCCTATAAAATATCTAAACAAATCTTTTGAACATAAATCTTGAAGACCAAATCTGTCAAAGCAAATGTTATGGGCAAAATGCCTGATATAGAAAGTCCAAAGGGAAAAAATATTTGAATCACATAAAGATGATGATGAATATTTAGAAAAAAAATTCCAATCAGATATCTCAAACACAAAACCCAAAGACCTCAAAAAAATTCTAAATATAAATCTAGATACAAAATGCCTAATAAAAGACAAGTCATTCAGAATAATTGTTTGGATAAAATGTCCCACATAAAAAACATGAAAAAAAAGTTTGAATGAATAGTCTCTGATGAACAAGACCTGATCATAAGTTTTGAAGAATAGAAATACTAAAAAAGGCTAAATAAAAATTTCTGAAGATCAAAAATCCCAAAAAATGCCTAAGAAAAATGTCCAAACACTAAATCCTAAATAATTCCTTCAAATAAAACAAAGTCACAAAAAAACAAAATAGTTCAATAAAATATCTCAAATGGAATTAACAAATTTATTCCATAAAATTTATAATACCATGCTTTTCTCTTCTAACTATAAAGGATAAGGATCAATTTATTAAAACAAGGCCAAAATTTAAAAGTGAGTCCCCATTTATTGAAGAAGTAAAGAGGGATATTGGGTACAATAGTATCCACTAGGATAACCCTTAAAGGTAATACAAGACCCTTCAAGGTATCTCTTAGAATATACCTTGATGTTCATTATAGTACATTCAAGGCTACCTTAAAGGTATCTCCTAAGAGATACCTTTAAAACATGTATAAAGGTATCCTTTAAGGTATTAAAAGGCCCTCTAAGGTATTTCTATCTACTAGGAGAACCATTGAAGGTACTATAAGACCCTTCAATATTTCTCGTAGAACATACATGTAAGGGAATTGTAGTACCTTCAAGGCTACCTTGAAGGTATCTTTTAAAGATGATCTAGCATCAAGATTCTTGAAAAATAAAAAGGTGTTATGGTTATATTAAATCCCTTTTAAGGACCTTTACAATCAACATAAAAGGTATTCCAAGGGCCTTCTATGTATCTACTAGGTGATACCTTAAAATAAAATTCCAATCATGTCCATGTTCAAGGTATCTCCTAGGGGATACCTTGAAAGAAAATTCTAATTGTGTGCATGTTCATGTTGAATGTATCTCTTAGGAGATACCTCAAAATAAAAATTCCAATCATGTGTATGTTTAAGGTATCTCCTTGGAAGTACCTTGAAATAAAATTCCAATTTTTTGAATATTTAAGGTATCTATGAGGAGACCCTTTGAATGTACTACAAGGCCCTTCAAATAAATCCACTATGAGATACTTTGAAATAAAATTCTAATCATGTGAATGTTCAAGGTATCTATTAGGATAACCCTTTTAGGTAATTACAAAAACCTTCAAGGTATCTCCTAGAAGACACCTTGAAAGGCATTTTAGTACATTCAAGGCTACCTGTAAGGTATCTCCTAAGAGATAATCTTCAAACATGCATAAAAGTATCCTTGAAGTCATTACAAGAAAATCCAAGATAGATTTATCTACTAGAAAAACCCTTAAATGTACTAAAATACCCTTTAAGGTATCTCCTAAAAGATACTTTGGAGGGAATTATAGTACCTTCATCGATACATTGAAGGTATCTCCTAAGAGATACCTTTCAAATATGCATAAAGTTACCATTGAAGGTACTGAAAGGCCCTCCAATGTATCTCATAAGAGATATCTTCAAAGATAATTTAAATCATGTGCATTTTCAAGGTATCTACTAGGATACTTATTGAAGGTACTAAAAAATCTATCAAGGTATATCTTAGAAGATACCTTGAAGGAACTTATAGTACCTTCAAGGGTACCCTAATCCATGTTTGAAAGTATCTCCTAGGAGATACCTTATACCTTTCAAACATGCATTAAGGTACACTTGAAGTTACTATAAATCCCATCAAGGTATCTCCTCAGAGATACCTTGAAATAAAATTCCAATCATGTGCATGTTGAAGGAATGTTAATAGAGTTTACTATAAATTATCCATAAAATACAAATTATAGGGATATCTTACACAGTAGGAAGTAGAAAAGAATCATAATAGTATGAGTGAATTTATATAATCTTCAATTTTATACACAATAGAAAATATAAAGATAAACTAACATGGTGTTAAAAATTCTAGAACATAGAAAACATAATAAAAGATAAAATAAGCTAAAAAAAATAGAGTAAACACTACACATTAGGCATACATAAAAAAATCATAGGAAAAACATAATAGAGCTAGTATATTAATATTTATCACACATCAAAACCATATTCCATTACATCATATCACTATATATATATATCTTTTTACATGATTTTGTCTCTTTGCATTACATCTTTTTGGCATACAAAAATGGTCTTGGTATTCTTATATCTATTTCTTGGATAATAAGGTTGAAGACACCCAAAAGATAATATAGATAATAAAATGATACCCTGAGCACATGTGTCCATTAATTATACACTTTGGTTTTTATCAGACCTTGCTCAATGTTTAACACTTTCCCAAACTTAAACTATTGTTTCATCTCAAAATAAAATCTGAACTCTAATCTCAACTAAAGTAGTGAAGTATTAGCATTTCATAAAAGTGATAATAATTAATCAAGGTATTTTTTACTAATTTAATGGGCACCATTTAGCCATTGTTTTAGGTTTTCTAAAAAGTGGCATACTTGCCTATTGCCCTTACCAATTTTCCATGGGCTAGCTTAACATGGTGACCATCCTAGTTAGGGGTTTTCAACCAACCTAGCCATGATTTGAATGCTTATGATTATGTTAGAATTTTTTTCTTTAATTAAAAAACTTGAACTATGCATTTACCTAATGTAGAGGTCATGTTGATGTTTATCCAGGTGGTTATGTATGATATGGCTATCCAGACTGCACCTTTGTATCTAGCTTCCTCTTCTACAAAATTAATTTTATCTCTTATGCTAAATGAACTTAGGTGCATCTATGATATGCAGAATATCTAGTTTAATCTATGAGAGTTTATGTTTGAGTGTTTTCCAATTGTCAAGTACTTCTCACACTATGGTAAGTAAAACATCCAATAGAATCTAGATGATCATCAAATAATGCACATCTTCTTCTATAATGATAAGGAATTCTATGGTATTTGAAATATTAAGATAGATATCTAACACAATATAATACAACCTATCTATAGTCCTTTGAGCTTGAATAGATGACAATGTGATGCACATTCTCATTCTGCCAAACCTATAGATTATTCATTATGCTATCCTTGGCATCTAAAAAATATTGAATTTCATCATTTAGTGTTTCTCTAATATCCATTCGATTGATTATTATATATTTATCTTTATCCACCATTGTAAACTCTAGTTTCAGAAAAGCCAAGGATTTATCAAGGTATTGTATCCAATCAAGCATTATTTACACTATCTGATTATCCTAATGCATAATAGTATCTATTAATTACACATATTCCCCTATTAGTTCATAAATACCTTCCAATTAAACGTGGATAACCTACCCTTGGGTGTGCATTTTATGTGTACTCACCCAATCCCTTGTTAGCTGAGTCAATAACATAGTGAGTTGTTTATCCTTAGAAATTAATTCATCACCAAGGACTTGCATAAATAGAGTATGACAAGTGCTATTAATGAGTTACCTACCTTAAAAATTTGACTTTGTGTTTCCACTTTCTCCTCTCATAGTAGAAAAACCATAAATTCCAAGTTTAAATCCTTTATCACAATGGATTTTTGGAATGCAGATACTCCTTTAATTTACCTAGATAATGGTAGATGTAAAAAATCCAAAGACATCTCTATGGAAGTTGAAAAAAGTGTGGTGGATGTAATTTTTACTATGGCTAAAGATGGCATAAATTAACACAACAAAATCAAAAAAGTGTTATGATAAGATTATGTATTAGGGACATCCCATAACCATTGGGTAAAGAGGAGAAACTTTGATAGTGAAGTATCATATAGTTCACATGATTGGGTCACATCCTTGAGGGGTGCTACATGTTTTTCTTCCGCCTTTTCCTTAGCTTATTTTTCTTTCATAGTCTATGCTTCAGGTTCAGATTAAGCCTTGGATACAACCTCAACATGAATTTGGTCTGCCTCCTCGACCTTGGATCTAGCAACAATTTTGGCCATGGCATTTGCATCAGCTTCATTTTGATGTCAGCCTTCACTTTACCTTTGGAAATAACATCAAATTTTTCCTTGCATATTATACCTCTACCTCATTCTTGTCTTCCTCTTCCTTCTAGAACTATTCTTTACCATTTTTATCTCATGCCTCTTGTTTTGTTTGTTTTTATCTCCATGTTTCTTGTGCCTCTTCATACTTACATACTACCTCTTCATGATCCCTTCTCTTCATTTTAACTCCTGCTTCATTAGATTTCTTCCTCTTAGTATCAACTTCTTTAGCCTTTTTTTTTCTAACCTCAACTTCTTCAAACTTCTATCATTATTATTCCTACTCAGTGTATTATTTTTCTTGCTCCTATTATGCACATTGGGATTCCTACATTATTGCTTATTTCGTGGCATCTTTCTTCTTTTTGTTCTTATCGACTTTTCTATTTTTCCTCTCTTATTTCTTTGTAGCCTCCTCCTCATGATCCAAGGTATTTTATGCATCGTCTATTTAGTATAATGGATCTATCACAATGGTATTTGGAGATCCCTCCATTATATATACATCATTTTTTTCCATATCATATTGTGAGTCCTCTAAAGATTTAGATTCCATAAAAACACCTCTACGTATAAAAATATTTCTTGACTTGGCTAGAGGGACAACTATAGCCTTGTGTCTCTTTGTGCCCCTAGAATTAACCTGATGGGCACTAATTATTATGGTTGGCTCTATAAAAGATACCATAAATTATTGTACAGTGGTTGAAGGCCTTTCCCAATGATGAGTACATTTTTTTTGAATTAGTGGCCACCCAAGATCCCTTCCTCTAGTAGATCTATACTTTGAATAGATGATGAACTAGCTACTGGATATTTTTTGAAAATTCCTTCTACAAGTTTGTGATGAACTTCTTCTTGACCTACAATATCCAAAATAATAGAGAGAGGAGTTTTTGTAATGTCAACCAAAAGGTAATTACTTACCTTATTAGACACTTGGCAAGTGCACACTTATTTCTAAAAAAAGAACTCTTTCTCAACCTCCTTATTATAGGCCTCTTGGCCCATGTCTTCGATCAAATATTAAATAAATTTCTATTTAACAACCACCAATTTTATAAGATCACACTCATAAGCTATCTTTATCACATGTGGGTTATCCAACCAAGACTTGATCTACCTAGATATCTTAATGGCTACTAGTGGTGAGGCTCTTTGTGCAAGTCCCTTTTATTTGCCTTTTCCTTACCATGGTGGATCTACAGACTATTATGGTGAGGCTCATCATTGTGTAACTAGTTGTTGTTATTTTTTTATCTTGCTCAAAAAAAATTGTACTTAAATAAATAGCTCAAATAGGTTGCATTAACCTCATGACTAGGGATTTATGCCTCCATCTTTGGCTTGTGCTTCCACTATTATGATGAAAAAGGGCATTAGATTAATAGTTGGAATTTCTAACTCATACACCTTGGTTTGAATACCATTGTATAACTTAGTTACCAATGTATTCTACCCCTAATATTTTATGACTTCTTATCAAATTTGAGGGTGTGACTTGATTGAATATAGAGCCTCAAGACAACATGTGTTAAACTTCCCTAGTTAATCATAATCTTTCCCTATCTTACTCTAATTGATGCCTACGAGGGTATTAGTAGGCCAAAAGTCTATAGTAATATTAATCTAGCCTAACAGGGACCTCCATTAGGTGAAGCATAAACTAGAAAATAATTTTGTAAATTTTACAAGATACCTAAAAGTACCTTACAAGAACATTTTGTTGACTAAGCCCACATAGGGGAGTAACTCTAGATTAGATGTAACTTTGTGCAATCCTACGTAATTAAGCACTAAGATGTTATACCTTTCTGATACAACACTAGGAGATTATTTGTCATTAATATATTGGTCTACTATCCTCTCCACATGGTAGAATAAGTCATTTTAGTGTTTTTCATATGTGGCCAATGCAATTGCATTGAATCAAGTGTCTTAGAAGATTGTTTTTATTCTATAATAATATAAGAACCAGACTTATTCTATCTTGACAGCTCTAAATGCTCATGCTTTGGCCATGACATCTAATTATCAATTGATGGGCCTATGGATTACCTAGATCTTGAATGAATGTGCATAAGTTTCTTAGAAAATGATATAGAGTACTTTAGATTCTTCAACAAAAAATAATAGTGAATGCTAAGATTTGGATTTTTAAACCCTAGATTTTTCTCAAAATTTTGAATTATGAGACAAAATCCATAAATGGTAAGTATATTTCATTTTATTTGACATAAATCCCTGGTGGCTCTTTGGTTTTATTTTGATGGCTTCTAAAATTTGCTTTTGGGAATTACCCAATCATCATTCTTAGATTGTCCACGTGTCTTCTCATAATATGTTTGACATTTTATTGATGTGACTTGGCTTTATAACAATTGAAATGATCTTCCATAAACATTTAATTCATACCAACAACTAGCACATTTGGATAACAATGTGTCTTTCAAGTGTCATACTTGGCATGTGCTTAACACTTGGTGTCTCTTCATGTATTCCAATATTTTACTTTAGATATTGGGCTATGTGGGTGGGTAGTGTAATATTTTAGAATATGACATATTTGGATTGGCTTGTAACTCATTTTAATGTTTCTTATCTTGACCTATTTTATTTTGGGTTGATGTGGTTTTGGGACCCATCCTAGCTTACCAAGTCGCAGGATTTCATTGGATTAAATTATCATGTGATTTTATTAGATAAAACTCTTAGTGGACCCATCCATTATGAAACTTTTCCAAGTGTTGCCTTTACATTAGATTTCTTATCATAAATTATCACATGAATCAACTTATTTCATCATTATATTGATGTGGCCTTGGAAATTTTATTTGTTTAGCAAGTGGCAAGTTATTATTATCTCACATTATCATGTGGCTTGGTTATATGAAATTTTTAATGGACCTAAATGCCTTGCCACTTTACCAAGTGTTGTATTTTAATTTGATCACACATTTATTGGGTTTCATGGATTTATTTTATCATACAATGTTGTAACATATAGTTCCATGTGTATTTATCCCATTACTCCTAAATTCCACATGGATTCCATGTCACATCCAGCTACCTAAGATTAAGTGACTTACTGTCAAGTTTTATCATATTATGCAATCTATATATTATGAAATTAATTTTTTTCATATTGACTCAGGGGCATGACTGAATGACAAGTAGTATGATATGATAGGGTCATATTCTAGTGAAAATTAAAAAATAATAGAATCCTTGGAAGGCCATGATCATATGCCATATGGATTTTTCTAATTGAGTCATGGGGTTGTAAAATTTTTAAGTTTTTAGTAAGCTAGAAAGATATGACTGGGTGACAAGTGGAAAAATCCTATTAGATTGCATAGTTTCTCTATTTATCAAAGGTATCAAGATGTGTGACAAATTCTATAAATTATGCGACTGAGTCACCAATACATGCAAAATTGTCATGTGTCATTTAAATTTGAGCTATGATTAGGGTTTTTGAGAAATAAAAATGTGCCATAATTATTTCAAATCCCTTTCAAAGACATTTGAAGTCAATATGGAAGGTATTATAAGGCCCCAGTTTGGGGTATCTCCTAGGAGACACCTTGAAATAAAATTCCATTCATGTGCATGTTTAAGGTATCTCTTAGGAGATTCCTAAAAAGAAACTTCTAGTCATGTACATGTTCAAACTATCTCCTAGGAGATACCTCAAAATAAAATTCCAATCATGTGTATGTTAAATATATCTCCTATGAGATACCTCAAAATATAAATTATAATCATGTGTATATTCAAGGTATCTCTTAAGAAGTACCTTAAAATAAAATTCTAAGTGTGTGCATGTTCAAGGTATCTATAAGGAGACCTTTTGAAATTACTACAAGGGCCATCAAGGAAATCCCCTAAGAGATACTTTGAAAGAAAATTCCAATAATGTTCATGCTTAAGGTATCTACTAGTAAAACCCTTGAAGGCACTACAAGAGCCTTCAATGTATCTCCTAGAAGATAACTTGAAGGTCATTACAGTACCTTCAAGGCTACCTTTAAGGTATCTCTTAAGAGATATCTTTCAAACATGCATAAAGGTATCCTTAAAGGTATTATAGGGCCCTCCAAGGTATGTTTATCTACTATGATAACCCTTAAAATTACTACAAGACCCTTTAAGTTATCTCCTAGAAGATACATTGAAGGGCATTATATTACCTTCTAGGCTACCTTGAAGGTATCTCTTAAAGTTGAGATGACATTAGGGTTATTACAAAATAAAAAGGTACCATGGTTATATCAAATCCCTTTAAAGAACCTTCTAAATAAATATGGAAGGTATTATGATGGTCTTTGAGTTATTTCCTAGGAGATACCTTGAAATAAAATTATAATCATGTGCATGTTCAAGGTATCTCCTAAGAGATACCTCAAAAAAATATTCCAATCATGTGTATGTCTAATGTATCTCCAAAGAGATACCTATAAATAAAAATTACAAGCATGTGCATGTTTAAGGTATCTCTTAGTAAGTACCTTTAAATAAAATTCCAATTATGTGCATCTTAAGGTATCTATGAGGAGACCCTTCAAAATTAATACAAGCCCCTTAAAGGTAATTCCCTAGGAGATACTTTGAAAGAAAATTCCAATAATGTGCATATTTAATGTATCTACTAGGATAAACCTTTAAGGTAATAAAAGACCCTTCAAGGAATCTCTTAGAAGATACCTTGAAGGTAATTTTATTACCTTCAAGGGTACTTTGAAGGTATCTCTTAAGACATACCTTTCAAACATGCATAAAGATAATCTTGAAGGTATTACAAGGCCCTCTAAGGTATCTCTATCTAGTAGGAGAACACTTTAAGGTACTATAATAACCTTTAAGGTATCTCCTAGAACATACCTTTAAGGGTATTTTATTACCTTTAAGGTTACCTTGAAGATATCTTTTAAATCTGAATTGGCATCATGATTATTGCCAAATAAAAAGGTGCCATAGTTATATGAAATCCATTACAAGGACCTTTGTAATCAACATGGAAGGTATTCCAAGGTCCTTCAAGGTATCTCTTAGGAGATACCTATAAATAAAATTCCAATCATTTGCATTCTCAAGGTATCTTCTAGGAGAAATGTCAAAAGAAAATTTTGATCATGTGCATGTTCAATGTATCTCCTAAGAGATAATTTGAAATAAAAATTCTAACATATGAGTTGAAAGTATGTGATTATAACAACCAGGTGATGGAATAATAGTTAGAGAATATAGGTTGTTAATAAATATTTTCAATGAAGGGGTGGTCTCTAAAAAAATAAATTAAAATTTAGATGATTTGGTGGATGGACAATTACTAATATAGAGTGGGTAGGTCTCAAAATAGAATAAAAAGGAGTGAAGGTAGACTAGAAAAGAGAGAATATATGGTTTCAAGAATCACCTCTTTGTCTAGTTTCTAAGTGGATAAGTGATTTAAAAACTAATGTTTATTTCTAGTAGTTGTTGTACACTCAGGCATGGCCAAGGAATCTAGGATAATCTTAATATAAGAAACTCATAGGCCTTAGTCAAAGGTTTCCCCTTTTAGAGTGGCTATTTCACACTCTAGCTCAAAATATTATGTCTTGGACAAGTGATGTATATAATATATTTATTAGTATTTTAAGAGCCTTGGCTCTTAGATCAATATACCATGGAGGAATAACCAACTGATTGGGGCCTATCTCTTTTATATTTTTAACCATGTCCTCCTCCTTAAGATATTCAGGTGACTATTGCTTTTTGGATGCCTTAAGTATTATGTCAAGAAGGGATGACCAAATGATATTAGACCAATCCAAACCTCTATATTAGGTGATTGGATGTATCGTGATTAATTTCTTTCCCTTTTTTACCTTACCTAAGCTTATGATGGTGGTATCTTAGGTTCAAGTGGTGGATCACATGGTTAAAGTGATTTGTGTGGATGAAACATAGAGTTAAGGAATGGCCATGGTTGTTTCAATTTTATTGGCTACCATTTTCTTCTTTATGGTCCTAAATCTGGTAGTCTTAGAGGGAATGCTAATAGTGGGCATGATGGATATGAGTGGAAATATGGTGGAAGATAGAGAAATTGTAGAGGCAGAATCCTTTTCTACCTTTTTGGTGAGCATAATAATGTGGAAGAGAGACCAATAAGTCAATGAAATATCAGGGATGGAAGTGACATTTTTAACATAATACTTAGTGAGACTAAATTAAAAATATGAATAGATTCAAAAACTAGGGAAGTATGGTCTAAAAGATGAACCTTCTTACCTATCGAATCATCTATGGTTAATACCTTCCTTTTGTCAACTATAAGGCTCAATGTCTTAGCTCTCTCCAATTAATATTCTTCATCAAGTCCTTGTTCTTGATCCTCCTATTGTTTAGGAATTAAAGGTAGTCTTTGTGATTGATCAAATATTGGACTACCTATGAGGGGAGTCCTTGGTTTCCTTCTATAGAAAATAGTGGTCTTGGCTTTGAAGGAGGATCCTTATTGAGTTGAGGCAATAAATTCCTCTATGGATATCCCTAGCACTCTATAATCTTGAATTTTTGATGAAATTGTAGGTGTTTTTAATGTAGTTTCAACTACGTATTATGTGTCTTCTTCATCATAGGACTCTAGGTTAATTAGATCCCCTAGACCACTCCTAGGATCAAGGTCAGTTAATTTAGGCTCCTTCTTAACAACTCTCAACATAAAAAATCATTATTTTTAAGTATCCCCTTGTATCTTTATCTATTCTAGGGGATTGTTACTCTATAAATTAGAAGTTACCCATCCTTTATAAGGTAACAGCCTTGTATTCATTTCTTATATCAAAATTGATGGCTATTGCTGAATTATCCTTAGGTGATTCTCCTTCAAGCCTATAATTTGGGTCTTTTCCAAAACCTAAACATCATTCTTTTCATTCAAAAATATAAATTCATGGTCATAAGAGACATTTAGGTATGGGATACCAAATCCCTGAATGTATCTTTATATGTATAAATTAGAAGTTACCCATCCTTTATAAGGTAGCAACCTTGTATTCATTTCTTATATCAAAATTGATGGCTATTGTTGAATTATCCTTAGGTGATTCTCCTTAAAGCCTATAATTTGGGTCTTTTCCAAAACCTAAACATCATTCTTTTCATTCAAAAATATAAATTCATGGTCATAAGGGACATTTAGGTATGGGATACCAAATCCCTAAATGTATCTTTATATGTATAAATTAGAAGTTACGCATCCTTTATAAGGTAGCAGCCTTGTATTCATTTCTTATATCAAAATTGATGGCTACTGCTGAATTATCCTTAGGTGATTCTCCTTCAAGCCTATAATTTGGGCCTTTTCCAAAACCTAAACATCATTCTTTTCATTAAAAAATATAAATTCATGGTCATAAGGGACATTTAGGTATGGGATACCAACTCCCTGAATGTATCTTTATATGTGACCATTAGGGTCCCAGTCCATATGTGGCATGGTATGAAAATGATATCCTTTTCTTTTATTTCCTACTCTTCCAATGTTTTTCCTATACAAGTAACACATTATACCAATTATTAAACATGACCATAATATGTTATTTTATTGTTTTTTATTAAATATTCCTCAAAAATCAACCATAATTGATAAGAAATTTCTTACTTTGCTAACTAATTTCATACATATTTGGGGAGGCATAAGGGATGGAGTTTATAACAAGAAATCATAATTACCATATAATCAGGGGATAACTAGTAGTCACCACTTTCAAATAATGTTTTGGATATGATTCCTCTAATTTTGGGGAGTGGAGAAGAATAGATAGCCTACCATACTTGATTATAGACATTCTTAGTAATTCAAACCATGTGTTTTTTATATGCATAAAAGTGTATGAAATGATAATAATCATGAAAGAAATTCTTAACAAAATATATGTATGGGTTCCAAATCTCACCAAGGAAATTATACACCATACCAATTATGGCATAAAAAACATAAGACATCATTTAGAAGTGGCCAATTAAAGAGGGTCATTCTCTTTTGTGTAGGACTTGCTCTCTTAATTAGAAGCTAGTGATTTTTCCCAAGGTAAAAGTTCCATCGATGGTCATCAGAAAATGAAGTAAAGGTAACTAATAAATATTAATAAAATGGATGTTAGGTATGCCATAAACCCTATTAAAGTGGATATATTTCCATCTAGAGATAACACATCAATAGAGTCCATAATATCCCATAATTTTGAGTAATTCACATACCTATTATCGAATATGGTTACATCATATACCATGTTAATGAACTTAGTAAAATCATTCATAGAGAATGGTGATGGGAAAATTGATCCTCTAAAACTCTTATATGATTATTCCATTGTGATTTTTTGTAGTGATTGAAGTCTATTTACTTACTTTATGAAAAAATCTCCTCTGCTAGTCACTTGTTTGCTTGTTAACGGATTTGCAAGTTGTTAGGGATTTCATTCATAAGATAGAAATAGAGTTCAAATTGATTTTTTAAAAATAAATATGTCTATGGATATAAATCATGTATATATATTTTAACATTCATTTCTAGTTGGTGCATTATAATGCCCAATGTTCACATGTTTTGTACTATCTACATAGTTCAAGTCTTATTAGTTTAGTTGGCAGGTAGCCTTAACATGTATCAAGAAGTATTTTTTATTTATGGATAAGTCTAATGAGATTTTTGTAGTAATGAATTGGGATTTGGTTTTGTTTTTGGATTGAGACTATAAAATATCTGAACAAATCTTATGAACACAAAGCTCGAATAAAAATATTGAAAACCAAATCTATAGGAACAAATGTTCCAAATAAAATGCCCGATACAAAAATTTCAAAGGGAAAAATATTTGAATCACATAAATATAATTATAAATATTTAAAATAATTTTTCCAATCAAATATCTTGAACACAAAACCCCAAGACCCAAATAAAATTCCAAATAAAATGTCTAATGTAGAAACTCCAAAACAAAATTCTAAATGAATAGTATATAATGAATAAGACCCAAAAATAAGTTTTGAAGAATGAAAATCATAAAAAAATTCCCAATAAAAATTTATAAAGACCTAAAATCCTGATAAAAATCCTAAGAAAAATGTCCAAAGACCAAATCCTGAATAATTCTCTAAATAAATCTATCTTGGAAAACCTCCATAGTTCAAGAAAATATATGAAATAACATTAATAAAGTTATTCCTTAAATTTTATCATATCATGATTTTATATTCCAATTATAAATGCTAAGGAATAATATGATTAGAACATTGCTCAAATAGATAGAAGAAAGGTTCAGCAAACAAGGCCAAAATTTAAAAGTGAATCCACATTTGTTGAAGAAGAAAAGAGGGATGTTGGGTACAATAGTATCTACTAGGATAACCCTTTAAGTTACTACAAAACCATTCAAGGTATCTCATATAATACACCTTGAATGGAATTATAGTACCTTTAAGGCTACCTTAAAGATATCTCCTAAGAGATACCTTTCAAACATGCATAAAGGTATCCTTGAATGTATTACAAGGACCTTAAAGGTATCTCTATCTACTAGGAGAAACCTTGAAGGTAATATAATAAAACTCAAGGTATCTCCTAGAAGATATCTTGAATGACATTGTAGTACCTTCAAATCTACCTTAAAGGTATCTTTTAAAGATGAGCTAGCATCAGGGTTCTTGCCAAATAAAAAGGTGCCACAATTATATCAAATCCCTTATAAAGACCTTTTTAATCAAAATTAAAGGTATTCTAAGGCCCTTTTAGGTATATCCTAGGAGATACATTGAAATAAAATTCTAATCATGTGCATGTTCAAGGTATCTCCTAGGAGATACCTCGAAATAAAATTATAATCATGTGCATGTTCAATGTATCTCCTAAGAGATACCTCGAAATAAAAACTATAATCATGTGTACAAGGCATCTCTTAATAATTACCTTGAAATAAAATTAAAATTATGTGCATGTTCAAGGTATCTATGAATTTAAAATTACTAAAAGGCCCTTTAAGGTAATACCTAGGAGATACTTTGAAATAAAATTCCAATCATGTTCATGTTCAAGGTATCTACTAGGATAACGCTTGAAGGTAATACAAGACCCTTCAAGTTATGTACTTTAATATGACTTGAAATGAAATTTAATACCTTCAAGTTTACCTTGAAGGAATCTCTTAAGATATACATTTCAAACATGTATAAAGGTATGATTGAAGGTATTACAAAGCCCGCTAAGGTATCTATATCTACTAGGAGAACCCTTGAAGGTAATAAAAGAGCCTTTAAGGTATCTCCTAGAAGATACCTTGAAGGTAATTATAATACCTATAAGTCAACCTTAAAGGCATCTCTTAAAGATGGACTGACATTAGTCTTCTTGCCAAATTAAAAGGTGTCATAGTTATATCAAATCCCTTGTAAGGACATTTGAAATAAACTTGCAAGGTATTCTAAGGCCCTTCAAGGTGTCTCTTATAAGATACCTATAAATTAAATTCCAATCATTTGCATGTTCAAGGTATTTTCTAGGAGATACCTTGAAATAAAACTCAAATCATGTGCATGTTCACTATATTTCCTAAGAAATACCTCAAAATGAAAATTTAAGGATAGGAGTTTTAGGTATGTAGTCTTAAAAATAAAGTGATGGAATAATAGGAGAGGAATATAGTTTGTTAACAAATATTGTGAATGGAGGGGTGTTCTCTAAAAAAATAAGATAAAATCTAGATGAGTTTATGGTTGGATGGTTACTAATCTAGAATGGGCAAGTCTCAAAATAAACTCAAAAAAGAGGAATGAGTAGTGTAGAAAAGAGAGACTATATGCCATTAGGAATCACCTCTTTGGTTGGTTTATAAGTGGATAAGTGCTTTCAAAACTAATTTATATTACTAATAATTTTTGCACACACATAATTAGACATGTTTAAGTAGTCTAGGATAATCTTGATATAGGAAACTCAGAGGCCTCAGTCAAAGGTTACTCCTTTTAGACTAGGTGTTGCACACTCTTAATCAGAAGATTATGGATCAAACTAGTGACATGCATAATATAGTTTTTGGCATTTGAGTATCCTTGGATCTAAGATCAATATCCCATGAAGGAATCACCAGTTGATTGGGGCCTATCTCTTATGTTTTTTAACCATAGCCCCTTCATTTAGATCTTCAACTAATTATTGATTTTTTGATACCTTGAGTATTATGTCAAGAAGGGAGGGATAAATGATCTTGGACCAATCCAAACCTCCATATATAGGGATTGGATGGATCATGATGAATTGCTTTCCCATTTTTACCTTTCTTGAGCTTATGATGGTGGTGTCTTGGGTTAAAGTGGTGGATGGCATGGGTAGAGTGATTTGTGTGGATGAAACATGGATTTGGGAAGTGGTCATGTTTGTTTAAATTTTATTTACTCCCCTTTTCTTATTTATGGTCCTAACTCTAGTAGTCCTAGAGGGAATACTAGTAAGGACCATGATGGATGTGGGTGGCACTATGGGGGAATATGGAGTGATGGTAGTGGGTGGCACCATTAGTCACCCATTCCAACTAGTGTTTTAGATATGATTGATCTAGTTATAGGAAGTGGAGACCCATGGATAGACTAACTTACTTGATAATAAACATCCTTATTAATTTGACCCATGTGCTTTATATATACATAAATGTGCATGAATTGGTAATAATCATGAATGTGATTCTTAACACAATCTATGGATGGGATATAAATCTTGTCAAGGACCTTATAAACCATGTCCATTATGGCATCCAAAAAATAATAAATCATGTATAAGTGGCTATCTGGAGTGGGATGTTTGATTTTGTGTAGGACCTGATCTCTTAATTACAAGCTGATGATTTCTCCCAAGGTAAAAGTTACATCACTAGTCATCATCAAATTATGTAAACTCTCCCAATACATATTAATAAAATCTATGTTGAACATGCCATACACCATATTAAGGTGGATATATTTCCATATAGAAAAAAAAAAAAAAAAATCCACAGTATCCTATAATTTTGAGTAATTCCCATACCTGTTATCGAAGATGGTTACGTCATATACCATGTTTATAAACTTGGTTGAATCCTTGATATAAAATGGTGATGATAAAATTTCTCCTCTAAAACTTTTAGATGATGAATACATTACAATTTTGTGTAGTTCTTGTAGTATCTTTATGTGTTCTTTAAAAAATTCTCTTATGCTAGTTGCTTGTTTACTTGTTAAAGCATCCACAAGTTGCTAGGGATTTTGTTTAAATAATAGCAAAAAAGTTTAAATTTATTTATGAGCAATGAATATGTTTATTATTTTAAATTATGTATATATTCTTTACCATTTTATTCTAGTTCATACATTATAAATTCTAAACATTCATATGTTTTGTACTATCTGCATAGTTCAAGTCATGTTAGTCTAGTTGGTAAGAAACCTTAGCAAGTATCAAGAAGTACTTTTGATTTATTGGCTAATTATAGAAGGATTTTAGAAATCATGAATTAGGTTTTTTTTTGAAATTGATTCTACAAAATATTTGGAAAAATATTTAGAAGATAAAGCTTGAGAAAAAATCCTGAAGACCATATCTATTAGAATAAATGTTCCAAACAGAATGCCTAATATAAAAAGTATGACAGGTAAAATCTTTGAATCGCATAAAGCTAATGATGACTGTCTAGAAAAAATTTCCAATCAAATATCTCAAACACAAAACCCAAAGACCCAAAAAAAATTCCAAACAAAAATCTAGATACAAAATGCCTAATAAAAGACAAGTCATTCAGAAAAACTATTTTGATAAAATGTCTGACATAAAAATTTGAAACAAAAAGTTTGAATGAATAGTCTCTGATGAAAAGACCCAATCAGCAGTTTTGAAGAAAAAAATCCTTAAAAAGGCCCAAGAAAATTTCTTGAAGATCAAAAATCCCAAAAAAGGCCTAAGTAAAATGTCCAAACACCAAATCTTGAATAATACCTTCAAATAAAACTATACCCCAGAAAACCTACATAGTTCAATAAAATCTCTCAAATGCAATTAATAAATTTATTCCATAAAATGTATAATATCATGGTTTTTTCTTCCAACTGTAAAGGATAATTATTAATATGATTATAAATTTTCTTAGATAGATAGAAGAAAGGTTCAACAAATAAGACCAAAATTTAAAAGTGAGCCCCCATTTATTGAATAAGTAAAGTGGGATGTTGGGTAAAATAGTATCTACTAAGATAACCCTTGAAGGTATCTCCTATAAGATACCTTGAAGGTCATTGTATTACATTAAAGGATACCTCAAAGGTATCTCCTAAGATATACCTTTCAAACATGCATTAAAAGTCTGTCTATGGTATTAAAAGGGCCTTAAGGGTATCTCTATGTACTAGGAGAACCCTTGAAAGTACTATAAGACCCTTCAAGGTTTCTCCTAGGATATACCTTTAAGGTGATTTTATTACCTTCAAGGATACCTTGAAGGTATCTTATAAAGATGAGTTGGCATTAGGGTTCTTACCAAATAAAAAGGTGCCATGGTTATTTTAAATCCCTTATTAGGACCTTTGCAATCAACATGGAAGGTATTCCAAGGCCCTTGTAAGTATCTCTTATGTGATACCTTAAAATAAAATTCCCATCATGTCCAAGTTTAAGGTATCTCCTAGGAGATACCTCAAAAGAAAATTCCAATTGTTTGCATGTTCAATGTATCTCCTAGGAGATACCTAAAAATAAAAATTCCAATCATGTGTATGTTCAAGGTATCTCCTTAGAAGTACCATGAAATAAAATTCCAATTGTGTGAATATTCAAGGTATCTATGAGTAGACCCTTTGAAATTAATACAAGGCCCTTCAAGGAAATCCCCTAGGAGATACTTTGAAAGAAAATTCTAATCGTGTGCATTTTCAAGGTATCTAATAGGATAACCATTGAAGTTACTATAATAACCTTCAATGTATCTCCTAGAAGATACCTTGAATGGCATTTTAGTACATTCAAGGCTACCTTGAAGGTATCTCCTAAGAGATACCTTTCAAACATGCATAGAAGTATCCGTTAAGGTATTACAAGACCCTCCAATGTATCTTTATCTACTAGGAAAACCCTTAAAGTTATTAAAAAACCCTTTAATGTATCTCTACCTTGGAGGGCATTGTAGTAACTTCATGGATACCTTGAAGCTATCTCCTAAGAGATACCTTTCAAACATGCATAAAAGTACCATTGAAGGTATTACAAGTCCCTCTAAGTTATCTCATAAGAGATATATTGAAAGATAATTTCAATCATGTGTATTTTCAAGGTATCCACTAGGATACTCAATGAAGGTACTTCAAGCTCTTTTAAGGTATATCTTAGAAGATACCTTTAAGGACCTTGTAGTACCTTCAAGGGTACTCTAATGCATGTTTGAAATTATCTCCTAGGAGATACCTTATACCTATCAGACATGAATTAGGGTACACATGAAGGTACTATATATCCCATCAAGGTATCTCCTCAGAGATACCTTGAAATAAAATTCCAATCATGTGCATATTAAAGGAATGTTAGTAGAGTTTACTATAAATTCTCCATAACATACAAATTATAGGGATATCTTGCATATTAGGAAGCAAAAAAGAATCATAATAGCATGAGTGAATTTATAGAATATTTAATTTTATACAAAATAGAAATTATAAAGATAAACTAGCATGGCATTAAGATTTCTAGAACATAAACAACATAATATATAATAAGCTAAAACAAAACAAAGTAAACACTGCACACTAGGCATACATAAAAGAATCTTAGGAAAACCATAATAGAGATAGTCTATTAATAATTATCACACATTGGAGCCATATTACATTACATCATATAATTATATCTTTACATGGTTCTGTCTCTTCACATTACATTTTTTGGCATACAAAAAGAAAGAGTCTTGGTATTCTTATATCTATTACTTGGATAATAAGACCAAAGATTTCCAAAAGATCATATAGATGAAAAAATTATACCCTAAGCACATGTGTTCATTAATTACACATTTGGGATTTTATGAGGCAGAGCTCCATGTTCAACACTTTTCCAAACTTAAAACGTTGTTTCATCTCAAAGTAAAATCTGAACTCTAATCTCGATTAAAGTTGGGAAACATTAGCCTTTCATAAAAGTGGAAATAATTACTAAAGGTTTTATTTATTTATTTAATCCTTATGTGAACTAATTATCCATTGTTTTAGGTTTTCAACAAAGTGGCATACTTGCTTATTGCCCTTTCTAGTTTACCATAGACTAGATTAACAAGGTGGCCATCCTAGTTAGGGGTTTTCAACCAACCTAGGCCTACTCTGAATCCTTGTTATTATATTAGAAATAATTTTTTTCTTAAATTAAAAAACTTGAACTGTGCATTTACCTAATGTAGAGGTCATCTTGATGTTTGGCTAGGTGGTTATGTATGTTATGGCTATCTATAATGCACCTTTTTATCTAGCTTTCTCTTATACAAAATTTATTAGATATCATATGGTATAATGAACCTAGGTACATCTATGATATGTGAAATAACTAGTTCAACTAATGAGATTTTATGTTTGAGTGTTTTCCAATTATCAAGTACTTCTCACACTATGGTAAGCAAAACATGCAATGAAATCTAGATGACCATCAAATTATGCACATATTCTTCTACAATGATAAGGAAGTAAGTATCATTGGAAAGGTTAATCTAGATATCACACAATATAATACAACCTATCTATAGTCCTTTGAGATTGAATAGATGAAAATGTGTTGCACATTCTCATTCTGCCAAACCTATAGATTCTTTATTGCAATATCCTTAGCATCCAAAAAATATTGAAATGCATCATTTAGTGTTACTCCAGTAGCCATTTGATCACTCATTAGAGTTTTAGATTTATCCACCATTGTAAAATATAGTTTCATAGAAGACAAGTATTTTTTAGGGTGTTGTCTCCAATCAAGCATTTATTGTACTATCTAATTATCTTGATGTACAATAGTATCTAGGACATGCACATATTCCTCTAGTAGTTCACAAATGCCTTCTATTTTAGCATGGATAACCTACCCTTGGGTGTGTAGTTTATGTGCACTCACCCAATCCTTTTTTAGTTAAGTCAATAACATATTGAGTTGTTTGTCTTTAGACATTACTTTATCACCAAGGACTTGCATAACTAGAGTAGGAAAATTTCCATTAATCAGTTACATACCTTAAAAATTTGATTTTGTGATTCCACTCTCTCCTTTTATAGTAGAAAAATAATATATTCTAATCTTAAATCCTTTTTCACAATGAATTTTTGGAATGTAGATGCTCCTTCAATTTTCGTACATAATGGTAGATGAAAAACATCCAAATACATCTCCATGGAAGTGGAAGAAAGTGTGGTGGATGTAATTTTGACTATGGCTAGAGATGGCATAAATTGAGACAACAGAAGAAAGAAAGTGTTGTGACAAGATTATGTGTTAGGGACATCCCACAACCATTGGGTATAGGGGAGAGACTTTAACAATGAATTATCATATAGTGCACATGATTGGGTCACATCCTTGGGGTATGTTGCATGTTTTACTCTTACCTTTTCCTTAAATTCCTTTTATTTCATAGTTTATTCCTCAACTTCAGCTTGAGCCTTGGCTACATCCTCAACATGAATTTGGGTTACCTCTTCAGCCTTGGCATCTGCCTCAGCCTTAGCTCTGATGTTAGCCTCCACTTTAGCTTTGGATATAGCCTCAATTTTTTATTTGACATTCACCTCTACCTCATGTTTGGATTCCTCTTCCTTCTAGAACTATTCTTTACCATTTTTATCTCATGCCTCATATTTTTTTTTTTTTTTTATCTCTATGCATCTTGTGCCTCTTATACTACCTCTACATGATCCTTCTCTTCCTTTTATCTTTTGATTCATTAAATTTATTTCTATTATCCTCAAGTTATTTATATTTATTTTATATAACCTTATCTTCTTCAAACTTCTATTGTTATTCTTCCTCCTCAGTGTATTATTTGTGTTGTTCGTATTATGCACATTGGGATTCCTACATTGTTACTTATTTTGTGGCATCTTCCTTGTTTTTGTTCGTATCTACTTTTCTCCTTTTCCTCTCTTCTTTCTAATAGCCTCCTCCTCATGATCAAGGGTATCATGTGCATCATCCACTTATTCTAATGGATCTGACATAATGGTATATAGAGATCCCTCCATTATATATACATCATTTGTTTTCATATCATATTATGAGTACTCTGAATATTCAAATTACATAGCCACACCTCTACATATTAAAATATTTCTCAACTTGGCTAGAGGGACAAATGTATCCTTGTGTCTCTTTGTGCCCCTAGACTTAACTTGATGGGCATTTCTTGTTATGGTTAGGTATCTAAAATATGCCATACATTATTGTATAGTGGTTAAAGGCCTTACCCAATGATGAGTACATTGTTTGTGAATCAATGACCATCTAAGATCTCTTCCTTTGGTAGATCTATAATTTGCATATATGATGAACTAGCTACTAGACCTTTTTGGAAAATTTATATTTTAATTTTGTAGTAAACTTATTCTTAACCTATAATATCCACAATAATAGAGGGAGGGAGTTGTGTAATGTCAACAAAAAAATCACTACTTACCTTATTCTACCCTTGGAAAGTGCACACTTATTTCCAAAAAAATAACTCCTTCTTGACCTCCTTATCGTAGACCTCTTGTCCAATGTTTTTGATCATGAATTAAATAACTTCATACTTAACAACCCTTAATTGTACAAGATCACACTCACAAGCTATCTTTGGCACATGTGGGTTATCCAACCAAGACTTGATTTTCCTTGATATCTTTATGGCTGATGTTGGTGAGGCTCTTTATGTACGTCTATTCTATTTACCTTTTTCTTGTTATGGGGGATCTTTAGACTCTTGTGGTGAGGCTTGTAATTGTGTAACTGGTTGTTGTTTTTTATCTTTCTCAATTCATTTTTTACATAGATAAATAGCTCAAATAGGTTCCATTAACCTCATGACTATGGATTTATGCTTCCATACTTTGGATTGTACTTCAACCATTATGACTAAAAGGGGCATTAGATTCATAGCTGGCATGGCCAACTCATGCACCTTGATTTGAATACCATTGTACAACTTAGTTACCAATGTATTTTGCCCTAAATATTTCATGGCATCTTATCAAATTTTAGGGTGTGACCTAATTAAAGCTAGATCCTTAAGCCACCATGTGTTAAGATTCCCTAGTTAATCATAATATTTCGCTATCTTAGTCCAAGTGATGCCTATGAGGACATTAGTAGGCCAAAAGTCTATAGTAACATTAATTTGGCATAGCAAGGACTTCCATTAGGTGAAGCATAAACCAAAAAAAAAATTTAGAAATTTTGAAAGATACTTAAAAGTACCTTGTTGATATTAATGTTAAGCTCAAATGTGAGAAATTTGGGCCAATTGAATTTCTCGTTTAGGTGTATCATGTGATACATAATGTCAATTACTCCTTTTATTGTTTGATTGGTTTTCTTCATTTTTTGCCAAAACCTCTTTGTAATACACTCTATCATAATGTGAACTAAAACATCCTCAATGTAGTCAATTGGGGTTCCTCTTCCTACCCTAGTGGTAAACTTCTCTTAAATAAATGAATAAATTAGTGGTGCAGTGGACTTGTATAGAGATAAGTATTTTCCACAATTTGAGAGGCCTTTGGCTCTCATAATGGTCTATGCATTGATCTAGATGATGATATCTTAGGAAAAATGAATAGCTCCCTAGTTATATCTACTTAAAAAGGTATACATGACCTCATCTAGTTTCCATAATGTAGGGAACTTGATTATCCTCTCTACATTAGAACACCAAAGTTGATGTTGAAGTGTAAGAGATCCTACTTATGTATCTAGTTATGTGGATATGGAAAAGAGAGTAACTTCAGCCATTTTCACATAGTCAAAGGAATCTGGGTCATTGAATTTATTTTTTTAAAGACTTAAACCAATCCTTATTTTTTCCTTTTATGCATCTATAAGTAGGATCAACTACTTGCACCTATAATTTGTGTTGTTTGATTACTTTGTTATACCAAAATTTGAGTCTCTATTTTTCTACAGGGGAGTATATTGAGAGTAGATAGTAGAATAATATTGTTTGTTAAAGTTTGTAATGTTTTGGCATTATTTATCCCCTTTATATTATGGCTTTTAACATCTGATTTTCTCTTATCATCCTCTTTAAAGACACTGACGGCCTATGCACAAGTTTTCTTCCTCATCTTTAATATTTTGGCTTTGATAATGATATTTTTGGTCTCCTAAATATTTAATTTACCCCATATCATGTGTCTAATTTGACACTAAGTGACTTTGTGTAGCCACTTTGTTTAATGAATCCACTTGTCATGTCCCATCTCAATCTACCTCAAATAAGATGTAGTATTTTGAAATTCCATGTCATTAATGGTCTTTAACAACCATTATTAGTCCTTCTAACATGCCTATATGATCACCACTTATTTTATATATGTGATTTAAGCTCAATCTAGTTGTAAAATGAGTAAATAGGTGTTTCAATCAAAGAAGGTAGTTATCAACACAATCACTATTGTGAATAAGGTTTCCTTAGTGAGTTATTATGAAATCCTCCTTCTAGATTAATTCTAGGTATCTTAATGCTCAACACTTTCCCATTGTCATTATTCCATCGCTGAATCCCCATAAAGTTATAGATGAAGTAACCCTGTGATGTTGTTCCCAAACTACCACATGAAGAGGAATTGGTTTGGATCTTTTTTTTCCCACTAAGGCATCTAATGTATAACTATTATCAACTCTAGGATGGGGGTGTCATAGTGGTACATAATTGACCACATCTTAAATACCTCAAATAACACTATTGTACCCAACATTCCCCTATGTTAAGTTTTCCTCTCTACTATGTGGAAACTTTTTACTGATTTCTCCTTCATCTCCTTCTTTGACAAATTAAAAAAATGATATGTAAAATTTCAATCTAAATTATTAAATGCCTTTCAAGAGAATTTTCCTATGAAGATTTTAGGACTTGGTTTTATTTGAAACTATTTTGTTGATGATTTTGTTCCAATATTAAGTTCAATGTTTTTTCATTCAAGAAAATGTTTGGGCCTTATTTATCAGATATTTTCCATAGAACCCATTTTTTGAAACTTTGTGATTCATGGGTTTTTCTTGAAACTTCTTTTCAAAAACTTTATGCTTCAGGGTTTTTGTTTGTTGGACTTTTTTTAAAACATTGTTCTGAATGATTTGTGTTTTGTGGGGATTTTGATATCATAAATTCTAATTCAGAGAATCTATTCAAACATTTTATTTGAACATTATTTTGAAGGATTTGGTTTTTAGACATTTTCTCTTATTAGATGTTGCAATGTGAGATTAAAGGTAGTAAGGCTTAAGGCTACAACAATTTATACATCCTGATAATATGGTTCCCTACAAATCTTTTAGCATAATGGTACCCTATTATGAGGCTTCCCTAAAAATATTTTAGTATAATGGTACCCTATTATGAGACTTATTTAATAATCTAGGGTTCTTTCCATTTATTGTGAAACTTATCTACAAATTCTTTGAACTTAGTATCATATAATAAAACTACTTATTCTAGATTAAACCCTTTGAATCATAAGTTGTGATCATGACATGCCTTATTAATCAATGTTTGAAAAAGTCTTAAAATAATCAATTCACTATTAATGACTACAAAATGAATTTCCACTTTAGAAGGTGTTTTGTTTATTATTTCTAAATATCTCTACACACTCACTCATATAGCCATAACTCTATTGTCCCTTACATGCCATAGCTATATCAAATCCCTTGTAGTAAACTTTATAATCAACATTGAGGGTATTACAAAACCCTTCAATGTATCCCATAGAATATACCTTGAAAAAAATTCCAATTGTGTTCATGTTCAAGGTATCTACTAGGAGAACCCTTGAAGGAAATTTCATTACCTTCAAGGGTAAATTTAAAGTATCTCCTAGGAGATACATTTCAAACATGCATAAGGTTACACTTAAAGGTATCTCCTAGGAGATACTTTGAAATAAAAATACAATCATGTACATGTTCAAGGTAGATAGTAGGAGACCCCTTGAAGGTACTACAAGACCCTTCAAGGTATCTCCTAAGAGATACCTTGAAATAAAATCCAATCATACACACATTCAATGTACCTCTCAAGAGAACCCTTGAAGTGCATTTTAGTACCTTGAAGGGCACCTTGAAGGTATCTCCTAGGTGATACCTTTAAAACATGTATAAAGGTACCCTTGAAGGCATTACTATGCACTTCAAGGTATCTCCTAGCTTCTAAATTATCTTAAAAAGATATTATTACATAAATAGTCACTGAGATCTATCAACTAGAATTGCTATGACACATTCTTCATAAACATAACTTTATTAAATCACAACAAAAAATTTAAAATTTCTATTGCATATATCAAACAACTAATATACCAAATTAGTGACAATAAATGGAAGAGACCACCATAAAACATAACTAAAATAGAGGTTCAAATCAAAATTTTGGGTGCATAATAGATGTTAGAATCAAATACAAGATCCAAAAATATAAGAAGCTAATCATTTTACATAATTTTTTTCAAAATAACCATTGCTCAATATCATTTTTTATACTAATAAAATACATGGTTGAATATTGACTTAATTAACTATTTTTTTCTACTTGCATATTTCGGTATTATGCATATTTATAATGTAACTCCTAGGAGATACCTTAAAAGCTATTTTTTTTGGATTGACACTAACCATGTCATTAAAAAACATTATACGTTACCTTTTTAACATTTTTAATTTTTAACGTATCTCCATGCTTATGTTATGGTATAAATATAACTTTATCTCCTACATATAGGTATAAATTAGATTGATATTATAAATAACATGATTAACAACTCTTATCATTTCTTTTTCAAATATCCATGTTCAAAAATCATACATCAATGACTTTCCAATGTGGAGACTATGTTTCTCTCATTGATAATGGTAAGGTCAGTGGTGAAGGAAGAATACACAAAGTGGTAGGTCTAGATGATGAATCTCTAGAACCCATAAATCTCACTTCCACATGCCACAATGAGTAAGTACCTATTTGATATGTAATCGTTAATGTGACTAAATCTTTTCATCTGACTCTACAACTTCCATTTTTTGTATCTTTTATGGATAATTTGGGGGATGTAGTTGATAGTTTTACTATGTGGAGCACAAGAATGATGCAACACATCACAAACAAGTTTTCTATAGATAATGACATGGAATAAATACATAATAATTTAATTTTAGTTCTACATATACAACCATTGCAATAATAAAACCCTTGCTTGGATTCATTTTTAAAATATATCGATGATTCCAACACATTTCAAAGCCTAAGAAAAAAATTTATTAGGAAAATGGTACATTTGTTGCTATTTTAATTTATTTGGGAATAATGGAGTGTTATTCCTATTTTAGTTAAGGGTTTCGATTAATAAATTGACACATAATCTAACAATAAATATAGTCTTGATTTATGAATTTTTTTCTTTTTCACCTTTATAAAAATAGAAATAAATAAGAATAAATATAACTTAGATAGAAAATATATTGAGATGGCTAATAAAAAGGATGAAAATGGATATGCAAGATTGGGAAACTATCATAAACCTAAATCTATCTTTTTTTGGGTGAATGGATGGGAGCACCAAAAAGTGGATGTTTTGGTGTCTAGTGTTATTATCCATTCCTACCATTGTTGTCTAAACTAATCATAAATATTTGAAACTTTTTGGGTAGTTAAATTATACATATGTGAGTATGCCTATGAAAAATAAAGCATTGGTTGTAGATGAAACTCACTCTGAAGCTGATTTTGTCTTCAAACCATAACCCTCCATCATTGCTTGACAAAACAACATTTGAGTCACTTGAGAAAGAAGTGGGGTTTAATGTGAAATATATACTAATTTTGAAATCCAAACCCATTATTTGGGCATTTTTCCCACATACCAATACTCTAAAAATGGATTAAGCCATATGTAGGTCTCCCACCTAGTGTGCTTTGTACAATAATGTGATGTGGATGCAAATGCCAATTGATAGTGTTTGAGGTGGCTAGGACCTAATATGAGGATTTGAGTAGTTTTGTATCTATGTTAGGTGATTATGTCCAAAGAATAGGGAAGTTTTCCGTAGTGATTTATTTATATTCCTACCTAATTTATATATTTGGTCACTTCCTTTATAAATGAGATTTGAGTGGGATTTTACAGGGAATAATTTATCATGGGTCAAATGTATTCATGCTAGGTCAACTTAATTAATGATAAAGACTAGATGAAAATTACCATTAGGACTCAAAGTGAAAATAGATAAGACTATTGAAAATGGGACACTTTTCTATGGGGTAATATAATCCAAATGGGGCACTTCTATCCTATAGGTTCAAGACCTAGGGGAATATTATTTGCATGAGGAATACTATATGGCTAAGGTGGAATAACCATTTAGAAGTTTTTGGATGACTAATAATGAGAAAAAGGGTGTCTAGAAGGCTTGTAAGAGAATGTAAAAAGGACATACAAATGGGGTGTCTCAAGACACACTCAAACTATCAATATGGATATTTTATATGATTACATTTTCCCCCTTTATTCTAGTGATATAGCAAAGTGAAATACTAGGATAACAAACAAAAATAGAAAGCATACATGAACTTACCTCTAAGGGTGAAGCACATAAGGATGTGTGATGTTGAGTGTGCATAGAGAGAGAAAAATGTGAAGTATAAATTTACAAGATAAAATAAGGAATAGATCAATTCATACGAGACATGCTATGTATAAAATAAAAATGTATAAAGGTTGGCTAAAAGAGAGAGGAATAGAAAGGAATGAATACACCTCACTAGGTATACAAACTAATAGAAAACCTATTATGATGTTGAGTGATGTCAAGTGATGATGAGTGATGGTGGGCATGTGTTGTACCAAGAGTAATATCATGAATGGAGCTGAGTGATCAATTCCCCAAGGGTGGCTCAAGAATACAAAGGTGAGCCATTTAGCTCCCTCATCTCCCACTACGTAGTGAATCTATGTGATCATGCATGTGTTAATCAATGTGTAGGCTATGTGTCTAATCTATTTGAGTTTATGGCTTAAGAATAAAAAGGATAGCTAGTCCTTTCACTCCATCATTTCCCACTAAGTGTGAATTATGAACTCATACTAGTATGAATATGTGTAATATGAGATGGCTCATGAATCCCATAAATGCTTTTGCAATTTGATAATGTGATGTGGATAGTTTAATTTGTATTAAGAACTAGGTAAATTTTAACTAGTATAAAAGGTGGAGATTAGGATTGTATGAAAACCACTCTAAAAATGAGAACTAGGCTTATATGAAAGCCACTCAAAAATGATGCCAATCACCTATAGATGGAATAAGGAATGTAACTAATAAGAATACTTGGGTAATATAATGAACTGAAAAGAAAAGAAGGCAAGTATGACATGCACATTACCCCTAATTATTGGTGTCTGTAACATGGATTTTGATCTAGAAGTTGTACCAACTACCCAGTCTAAAACTAGAAGCAAGAGCCATTATTTCATGCATAATACCCCCTATATTTAGATAATCTAAGTAAAATTATAATAAAATTACCCAATCTAAACTAGAATGTAGTTGACAAAACTGTAATTAATCTTACCTTTCTATTTATTTTTGAAAATTATTAGTTTTTGGCTATTTGGATAGGAACACCAAAAATGGACACTTTACTATAAGTCATTGTAGTCTAAATGGGGTGCTCTTGTCCTCTAATATTTTTATGACTATTATATATTCATCCCTATTTTTTTGGTCTATTCTATATGTTTTGAATTTTGATTGCTATTCTAAATATTCTAAAAACTAATTTTGACCAATAAAGGGATCTGATCTCTATGACAAAACCCCTTTGTGTTGCCCCCTCTTCTAAGGGCATGAATGAAGACCCTGTAATGATTACGTTTAGAAGATAGATCCCTACAAGTGTGTTACACTATACAATACATGATATAGTAATGGTGATCAGAAATATGTCTCAAGATATAACATAGTTTATGTTGAAGATTGTTAGATCAATATGAGTATGCTTAGATAGATGTAATAATGTAATAATATATGTAGTTTACTAAACTAAAACTAGAAATTATTAGAGTAATTAATTTAGGATAATTACTTATGTTGAGCTTACTTAGATTATGTCAAAATTATCTTTTAATTATGTTTTCATACCCACTCACCCACACTCTCTTATTTATAAGCACTCCAGTAGTGCATCTTGCATATGAGAGATATAGATCATATAGAGGAGAAGTGGTGATTCACATGTAATATATCATTTAGTTATAGATAATTGTTTCATTATTTGAGAAATATGTGAATGATCATGGTTATGCAATAGACTCTTGGAGATATCTCATGTGAGGATTTTCATAACTCTTACATGGTATCAGAGAAACTCTAATAACCATTGCTCAGTGTGTCTTAACTCTCCTCTTGTGCATTTATAGTCTTCAAAATTATATTTTTATTTTTTAAGATTTAAATTTGGCTTGGTTAGATCTATTGTGTTGGTCATACATATTTATTTTAGGGTTTTTACATTATTTTTAAAAACTCACATTATGTAGGTCATACTCCTCCCAAGAATTTGCCATGCATATCATGTATATATCATATTTTGAGGCTATTATTTTGGGTAACCAAAACCTTTAAGACTTTATTTTTTTTTATGGCTATATAGACTATTATAAGTTTTTTAAAATCTAAGGTATGGATCTATATTACATCTAACCATTAACAAGGCTATATGGATCTTAATTTTTCCTTAGATAATGTAGATTTGCCTTTTTCTTAAAGTGATTCAAATCTATAGAAGGTGTTAGAATAAGGAGAGAGGAGGAATTGAAAATATCCACCCTCAGCATTGGCATCATCATTTTCTTGAGATCTGCATTGAGATCTACTAGGCATTGAGATCTGCCTAGGCATTGAGATGTACCATTGGAGCTTTTATTTGCTTTTAGCATCATCATTTTCCTCATGAGTGAATGGAGCTCCTAGGAGGTCATGTTCCTCCCTTTCAAAGTCATTTTATTATGAACAGTGTAGTAGAGGATCATAGTGGTCAACAACATTGAGGAGATCTATGTTGGCCTTATAGAGGAGAACTAGAACATTTCATTGGAAAAAAATATTGTAGATCTGACTTTGGTGCTAGAAATTGTTTGTTTTACCTCTACACTAGAAATACTCATCTTCTAAAGGTCTATCAACATGAGAAAGAGTGGCATTGGATCTACAGACTATTGTGTCCTTATTTTCATCTACATAATATTGGTATCCAAATTTGTTGCTATGTTTTATAGCATGTTATCATTTTATCTAGTGGTAATTCATTTAGATGCATTATTTATGTATTATGATAGTTTGACTTGAAAACTTTGCATTTTGTTTGGATGGCACTAAAGGTGTTATTTTTACTCTTACTTATAGTAGTGTTCATGGTAAATTCTATGGCAACATAGGATTATGTACACCTTCACTATCTATGTATCTCTTCCATCTACACATAGCTCATTTTTATTTCTACCAGCTGCTACTCCTCAACCCTCTAGTTGCATCAATTTTTTTAAAAAAATAGATTTAAATTGCATTTGGCTTTTAGGGCTCTACCCCTCACATTTGCCCTATATCATGATAAGGAGCATGTTAGAGGCTACTGCCACTAGACTCCCACATTGTGCCCCATTCTATAGTACTTTTGAGATTTGAAGATTGATGGGTGGGTCTGGCATGGCTGGTGGTCATGCCCCCCACAATAAACTTTCTATAGTTATTTTTCTCTCCTTCACTCTAAAAAATGCAATCTATTTCCTTATCTTGTAAAGGGTAACTAAATTGGTCTTATTACCAGGACCCTATCAAGGAAACATATTTTTGTCTTTTTTCACATGGTTATTATCTGGCAAGACTACTACTGCATTTTTGAACATGTGTTCAAGTAGTAGAATTTAGGCCACTCACATTTCACCTTTTTTAGTTTGAAAGTTTATTTACATTCATACATCAATTTTTATTGGTTTACACTTCCACCTATGATCATGCCATTGAGACATTTGAGGCCCCTTATTTTATGTCTTCTTGCATTTTCTAGGAGAGATTCCATTTCAAACTATAAATAAGCACCATGTGTGTGTGTGCTTTCATGTTTTTTGCATAATAATGAGTTTTCCTTCCTATAATATACATGGATTTCTTATTAGGAATTTTATTTATTAGAACCCATATAAAGATTGCATAATGTCTCATCATTTGTTGGCCTTCTTTGGTGTACTCTTTTGTATTTTCAACACTTTTTGTGATAGTTGACATTCTCCTTATTATGGAGCTATTATAGTGTATACAGTGTTAATATCTTTGGTGTTTGAATAGTGGATTCAAACCACTCATTTAGATATTATGAGTATTTTCCCCTAGAGTTTAGCATTGAGGGGGGATGTTTGGTAATGCTTAATTAACTTTCTTCTTCTACCCAATCTTTTATAGATTAGTGTTTTTCTAAATGATCCATGTATTTAGAACTAATTCCTATTTTACTTGGTGGTTACAGTGGTTGAAATCCATATATTTTGATGAGATGGATTAGCATCCATCAGGACACTTGGCTTCTTCCTTGAATTCTCTTGACATTGCACATAGGTACCCAACATAACATAGTTTTTGTAACATATCTTCTAAGGAATCTTACACTCTTTTTATTTTTCATTTATCCCTAAGTTATGTTTAAGGGATGGTCTTATATTAATAAATTTAGGTTAATTACTTATGTTAAGCTTACTTAGAGTATGTCAACATTATGTTGACATACCCACTCTCTCTCTCTCTCTCTCTCTCTCTCTCTCTCTCTCTCTCTCTCTCTCTCTCTCTCTCTCTCTCTCTCTCTCTCTCTCTCTCTCTCTCTCTCTCTCTCTCTCTCTCTCTCTCTCTCTCTCTCTCTCTATTATTTATAGGAACTTTAGTAATACATCTTGAATATGAGAGATATAAATAATATAGAGGAGAAGTGGTGACTCACATCTAATCTATCATTTAGTTATAGATAATTATTTCATTGCGTGAGCAATGTGTAAATGATCATGGTTATGCCAATGGACTCTTGGAGAGATCTCGGGTGAGATTTTTCATAACTTTGATAGAAATTTGGTTATTTTTCAAGGAGGGATAGATCATGATGTCCATTGCATCATCTAATAAAGAATGATAATTCATTATGTGGATCATGGTATTAAAAATAACCAAGAAAAAAATAAGCACATAAGGCAAGAAGCATAAAGGATACAAAAGAGGCCAAAGGGCCAAGAAAACAAGGTACATGGCCACATGTCATTCAAAATAGAAAAATAAATCATACAAGGCATGTTCAAATGACCACCTACACATTCAATTGAAAAAAAAAAGATTGGCACAAAGGCCATAAGTACATATAAGAGTACAATCGAAGGACATCAAACAATGTCCAAAGGCACACACAAGTAGAAAAACATGAACTGAGAAATGCAATCACATCTAGATACTCAAAGAAATAAAGGAAGAAATGTAAATTCTATAAATATTATTGCATCTAACTGATGAAAGGAAGAAGTCAAAGTATGAAAAATATGTAGTACAAGACTAGGTAGATGCTAAGAAATACATAACAGCTATATACTAGTGAGTATCAGTAGGATAATCTATGTAGAATAGTAATTAATGTAAACCAACATGATAAATACGGTGTGTGGTGTAGGAATGACATAAACTAGATGGTGTAGTCATGTAGAAGATGCCTCTAGTGGGTAGATATGTCAATGCATGTCTTGAATGTAAAAGTAGGATGCCTCCTCAATAGGTAGAGTGAAGCACTAAAGGATCTAGGTGTCACTACACACACTCAAAGAAGATCAAGTGAAGCATGGTAATGTAGATAAATCAATAAACAATAGCATAAAACAAGAAAAATGTAAGTCTATCATGGTAGTAGAAATGTAAAGCACAGATAATGCATATAATTAAAATTTTTTTAGTGTTTTGAGTTATTTGAATGTTTTTGTATTTTGACATGTTATATTTTTTTGTTATTTTGAAATATTGTATTGTTTTTGGTATTTTTAAATAATCTATGTATAATTAATCATACGGAAATTATGTACAAGAAAGTGAAAATAAACTCTGCACAGGTAAGCTAAGAAATTATGTACAAGTAAGTAGAAAGAAACTATGTACAAATAAATTGAGAAATTATGTATAAGAAAGACTGATAAGAAAAGATACTAACTGATGAGTCTTATAAGAGACTCCCTATTTGGTGTCCTACATCAAAGAGAGGTATCATGCATGATCATGAAGCACAATTGAAGGGCTGAGACTGTGACTTTGAAAGTTGTGTATGTGTAAGTGCTCTCAAATATATATAATATAAATTGATCATGGGGTCCCCCTATAACTCTAAGTGGATGAAACTATTGAGATCTTAGGGACCCATCTGGTAGTAAAAGAATCTCTCTAAAATATACTCTATGTGTAGGGTCATGATAGCTCAATGATACTACCTTAGGTGTGAATACTATAATTGGAAACTATCTAGAGTCTTAAAACCATCACTAATGTAGTGGTCACTCTAAGAAAGGCCTCCATGAAAGTTTATGAACTCTCTATGTTTGTGAGGGAGGCCTCAATTATGTGTAAATCTTAACTGGAGGAAGAACTATAATTGGTGGAAGAGATAAAACTAGTGACTACAAAGTAGCAGATGTCTCTGAATTGGGGAATGGTAACTCATATGGAATTCCACCAACTGTAACAACCTAATTAGTATCAATGTATTTCACACATTTGTGAAATGTATAATGTATTGAATGAATTTTCTATATCTATGGTTGACCAGGCAACATGTTGAAGACTCTTGTATTGGGAATAATAATAAATGATGTGGTGACATGTGCTAGACCAACCTATAGAGGAAGTAAAATATCACCCAATAAAATTTATATGTGTTTACTGAATCCACTAATAATTATGTCTATTAAGGTGATGTCATACTCTAAATATCCTAAATGCTAAAGTAATGTCATAGTACACATGTTCACAATAGATCCATTGTCTATGAGAACACTATGAATGGGATGGTGATTAATATAGGCTCTAATAAAAAGTGCATAGTAATATGAATCATCCTTAGTTATATCCTACTCTAAGAAGGAGATCAAAGGCCTAGATGGAACTTTATAATTATAGACACCAATCATGCTACTCAAAATATGTGACTCAACTGAAGGTTATTAGTATGTAGTTGGTGGAATTTGTGCATGATATGCATGGTGAACTCCTCATGTGCCCCCTGTATCCTATTTATAATCTTGTGGGAAAGGATCTAAGAAAATTTTTAGAGCCTTGTCCTATGTTTATTTTTCTTGAGGAGACTCAAATGGTGTGCCAAGATCAATAATGTTTTCATCTATCATGTCTTGTATCTTGTGTTACAAACTGATGCATCTATTTATTGTGTGGCTTGGTTTCTTATGAAACTTTTATAATGCATTTTTATCCTATAAACATGGAAGAGGCTTTGTTGTATCAACATTTTGAATAAGAGGGAGATATAAGACATTAAATTATAATAGTTATTAAATGAGTTTGGCTAGAGATACTGGTAGATTGGTAATGGCTCACCTAGGAGGCATTGATAAAACCACTCATTGATGAGCCTCTGAAGCCACATTATCTATATGTTAATTTTGAATTTTTATATCATTAACCTTTATTTTGTATGGGACTTTACTATTACTCTTGTTTGTTGTTTCTGATATGCTTGTGTATTTGAATTTTCGCATTGAAATTAATTTGACTTCCCTTTCCTTTAGTGTATGACATAACTCAGTGAAGGAAGAAAACTTTTTGAACATTATTAATTCATGTAAAGCTAGTAGAAGACTATGTTTGAAGAGATCTTACAATTCTTGATTGGCCATGGGGCTAGTCATTTTATCCAAGATAGTCTTATATCTAAGAACATAATCAGTGAAATTATCATTTGAACTTTGTTTCTATTGTGCACCTTGGGAATAAGAAACCTTTTCACATATGTTAATTCTAAAATGAGATAGCAACATGTCAGCTAATGGATTGAATACTTTGACTTACTGATTCAGTACACTATAGAACCACTATAGAGTATAATCCTTTAAACTCCATGGAAATATCTTGGTTAGTATCTAATCATTTGGCACATATCCCATGCATTCTATGTGAAAATATCTCAATTGTGTCTCTAGATCACCCTTGCCATCATATGGAGTGATCTTGGGTTGACCAAAACCTAGTGTCAAGGATATAAAATCAATATGGCATGACAATGGTGTATGAAGTAAAAAAAATGAGTCCAAATCCTATGTTAGTTTAGAGGAACCTTGCTCAAGATTTAGCACCTTGGATTTAGGATATTTAATCTCTTACATAAAATAAACTACATTAGGAGGTGAAGATGTACTATCCATAACTAGTGGTGCCACATATGAAAGTTAGGCTGCTATAAGGGGTTGTAGGGACATAGTTGCCCTCATAGTGTCATTTGAAATTGGTTATTTTGTGGTTTGAGAGGATTGACCATTGTTTTATTTTTTATTTATTATTGTAGTATTTCAATTATATCATTTTTTATATCAATATTTTTAATTAAAAGGTCTTGAAGTTCCCTCTTATCAGTTTGGTTAAAGCTAGTATATTGGGTTATTGTTAAAGTAGGAAAATAAAGTGAAAGTGGTTTGAAGTTTTTGAAATAATTTGTAATAAGAAAAATGCAATGGAAGGAAATTAATAAATAAAGGAAATGTAAAGTCCTAAAAAAAACAATTTATAATATTTATAAAAAGGATATGAAGATCACTAACATGTAAGGTGATACCTCAAAAAACATAGGGACCTAGTATATTCTACTAGGGTTTGAAAGAAGTATTTTTTAAAAATTACTTTAAAAATTAAATGTGAAATTTTGATTTATATATGCAGGAACAATAAAAGGACTATTTTTAAAATTAAAAAAATAATTTTCCCTAGGTTTTATAGGGTTTTTGTGTATAAATTAAGTCAGGTTCACCAAATGTTTTAATTTATTTGGGAATAATGGAGTCTTATTCCTATTTTAGTTAAGGGTCTAGACTAATAAATCAGTACATAATATATAAATAAATACTATCCTAATTTTTGAAACTATTTATGTTTTTCAACTTTCTAAATATAACAATAAATAAGAAGAAATATAACTTAGTTAGAAAATAGATTGAGATGGCTGATATAGAGGTTGAAAATGTCTATGCATGATTGGGAAGGTGTCATAAACCTAAATCTTAATTTCATTGGGAAAAAGGACAAGAGTGCAAAAAAGTGGAAATTTTGGTGTCAAGTGATATTTTTCATTCCTACCACTATTATTCAAACTCATCACAGAGACATACAACTTTATAGGTAGTTATATTATGCCTGTGTGAGCATGCCTATGAAAAATTAAGCATTAATTATCAATAAAAATCACTATGGAGATGATTTTATCTTCAAACCCTAACATTCCATCATTTCTTGATAAAATGGCATTTGAGTCACTTGAGAAAGAAGGGTGGGTTAGTTTGAAAGATGTAATAAACATGTAATCCACACACCTTGTGTGGTCAGGCTCCCTAATACCAATACTCTAAAGAGGGATCAAGCCATATGTAGTTCTTCCACCCAGTGTACTTTTTAGAATAGTGTGATTTAGATAAAAATGCCAAATATATAGTGTTTGAGGTGGCTAGGGGCTGGTATGAGGGTTTAATTAGGTTTGTATTTGTGTTGGGTGATTATATGCAAATAATAGGGAGGTTTGCCTTAGTGATTTGTTTTTATTATTTATTTATTTGTAATTTTGGTTACCTCCTTTGTAAATGTGCTTGGACTGGGATTTCACAGGGAATAATTTATCATGGATCAAATGTATTCATACTAGGCTGACCTAATTAAGGATAAGGACTAGATGAAAATGATCATTAGGGCTTGAAGTGAAAATGGATAGGACCACAAAAAAATGGGACACTTATATATGGGGAACTATATTCCAAATTATACAGTCATATCCTACAAGCTTAGGACTAGCGAAATAGGATTAGCATGGGGAACACTATCTGGCTAAAGTGGAATAACTATTTAGAAGGTTATAGATGACTAGTAATATGAAAAAATGTGTTTATAAGGGTTATAAGAGCATGTAAAAAGGACCTATTAATGGGTGTCGCAAGTCACACTCAAACTACCAATTTGGACATTTTATATGACTATAGTTACATAAATGTATAACTATTGAAAATTATGAAGAACTTGCTTTTGGTTATGTTGAATTTGTAAAACTAGGGGATATTTTTAGTTATATTCATATCCCAATGTTAGAAAATGAATTTGGAATTTACATATTTCAAGTTATACAACATTATGAGACTTTCAATATAGAAGTAACTGAAACATCTATCATTACATGGCTTTGTAACAAAATAGTGGACATTGAGACTTGTAGAGAAATCAATTTACCATACATGACACCAAAGGAGAAAGAAATTAGTAAATTTTGGGATTTTGTGGATAATGAATTCACTCATTACCTATAATTCCTAGTACAAAGTAATCTAAAATAATTAAATTGTGCCTATAAATACTTGGCTAAAAAATAAATCGACCAAACACTTCACTCAGCCAAGTGGAGTTTGATGAAAACATAAATAGTGAGTTTTCAAAAATGTATTCAAATAAATGTTGTAATGAAAATATTTTTAGTCAGGATTGTCATTTTAGATTATAAAATTTTCAAGGATATATTTGATTGATTCCACCATTATAGTTAGGAGGCAACATGTCTTGATGCAGTTTCTATCAGTTTGTTTAAGAAAAATAAAAATAAAACTACCATTAATTTTTAGGGTATAGAGATATATTTGTAAGATTCACTTAAAATATATGGATTGAAGATAATTATATTTTTTAAAATTCAAAATTTTCACAAAAATTTGGAATAAAATGCATTCCATGCAAGGAGATTTTGATAAAAGCCACAAAAGAAAACAATGGCAGCTAAAGATTTGTTGGACCAATTAATGGATGATTTTATAGATGTTTCTCCATGATAACATGCTAGGTAGATATATCTGGCTGAAAATAAAATGTTTGACATCTTCCAATATCTTTTAATCAATAATTTATGAGGTGCCACATCAATGCAAAACTAGTAGATGTGGTATATGAGTAAATATCCTAGCCAAAATTTAATAACATGTGGAGAGCTAAGTTTCATGATGTGGCCATTTCCACCACTAATGACTTAGCTGGGTATAAAAAATGCATCTTATTGACTCAAAATAAACTTTTTGGGTCCTTTTCTTTAGGTTAGGAAGATCATATGGATCAAGAATTCATGATGCACTCAAATTAGATACTTTTTGCAAGACAAATGTATTACACACATAAAGAATGTTAGAATAGTACCCTAAAGAATGCCTCAATGTCATTCATGACAAAGTGAAAGATAAAAAAACATTTGTGTTGAGGACATTGACAAAAAGAAAAGTAATTATTGACATAATAGTAGAGTTGTCAATGGTAAGGATTATAACACATGTTCATGGTGTAGGTAGATATGGGCATGTTTTTTACCATATGTTCTTGGAGAGTATAACTTTACTATCACCTCATTGAATAAGTGTTTCAAAGATATGGAAACAAAAATGATAGATACTTATGGATCTTTACTAAATAAACTTGGATCTTAAAGTTATCCATTGTATGATGAACTTTTTTCTAAAAACTACTACCCTGAATGTAATAAATATAGAGAAAAATCACAATCAATTAGTGCCTCCTAGAAACTTCCTTATAGACTATACCTTCAACTAGATAAATTTTTTGGGTACAATAATAACATGTAATTATATCCATAATTATATTTAAAAAATGTTGAACCTTATATGGAACTAATATTACATTTACAAATTCACAAAATCACTTTTTTTTCTACAGGTATGTATTGTAATAGTTATCTCTACTTGTCTATAAAAGTGTTTTCTTGGATGTTAAGGTTGGATTTCTCCCTATATGACATACCCATGAGGACATCAATGACACCTTTTAAAACATGTATAAATGTATAAAGATGAAAGATGTATGGAGTGTGGTAGAGATATGGACAATTATAGGACATGTGAAAATACAAGAAACTTCATGCCATATGTGATTTAAGAGGTAGAGGATTAAAAAAACTATGTTGATAGTTACTAGCTGAAGGGAAGAAATGAAATAGTAGGCTTGACAAAAGGTCAATAATTTCTTCTATGCATGGATCAAGGTCAACCCGTTATGCATTGCAAAAAATCTATAAGAGATACAAATTTCCCTCTTTATTAAGTTATGGGGAATAAAAGAAAATGTTGAGACCAATGTTTCAAAAGGTAATCTGACAAAAATATTTTTCAAAGACTTGAAAATAAGAGAAATGTCTCAAGATTTCATTATTTCAAAAATCTCAGAAAGAAGTAGAAAAAAGAGTGAAAAAGAAATTAAATATAACTTGATTAAATATGTGCATAAATTGAATGAATTTGTTTTGACTAGAAATAGTAAGTGGAAGGATCTAGCATATTGCTTCCAAAACATCCATGACATAATGAAATAAGACATGATCACTTCTAAAGTTGAATATATAGAAAATTTTTAGCCTAGAACTCAACACAACATATACATACATAGAGATATGCACAAAATGGATCATGATAGGACCCTTGATTTTGGAGTGGCATCTACAGATACATATATTGGTCCAAGAAGAAAAAGAAAAAAAATTGCATTTGATTCAGATAAAAATGTGCAAATCGAAGATATGTTATTTTTTAGACCTAACTATTCTACAATATTGGACTACATAGTATGGGTTGTTTGAGATAAAAGTAATATAAGATATCACAAATAAATAGAGATTTAGAATGAAGGGTCAATGTAGCTTGGCTCATCCCAATTCATGTAGGTAAAAAAGATACAAAAGAAGTAAAAATTTATTTAGGCTACTTAGACAAGAAATGGAAGCTAAACCCAACTAACACATCTTTACCATCTATAATCATAGATAGTATCATCTATGCTTGGAAAACAAATAAAATTTAGAGAGGTCATACATTTCTTATAACTAATTTTTTTAAAGGCACTGTAACAGACTATTTGAATGCATCATCCTGCTAGGCACTATCAAAAACAAGGATAAAAGGATTGGGAAATTTAAAATGGTGTTTATTTAATTTTAGAATGAGAAACATGAATGGTTTTTTTTTTAAAATTTAGTCCATTTTTTTGGAATGTATAATGTTTTATTTTTTATATTGATTTCTAATGATACTTCACATTTTGGGTCTTGGAAAATACACTTTGGTATTTGAGTTTTATAGTTTATGCTATGACAATTAAGAATTTAAAAAACTATGCATTTATTTAATGGCATTTGACTATTGGAATGTCAACTTCACATTTTTTTATTTCAAAATGGTCTTTCACTTTTTCATATTACAATTACCCAGTTTGCATCTTGAGAATCACAAAAACCTCTTTGGTTTTTCAAATTAAACTCTGCATTTTGCATCCTTCAAAATTGTCTTCAAAATTTACACATCAAAATTTACTCTTCATCTTTTGTGCATTTAAAAAAAAACTTCAACATTACCATGTTTTCAAAAATATATTTGAGGTTTATGCCTTAGAATGTCCCACTTTCACATCAAGATTTTGTCTTAAACATTTGCATATCAATAAATGGTCTTCAGATTTTTAGTATTTCAAATTACACTTTAGATAAACACCTAAGATTGGATGACATGGCACAATCTCAAAAACTCAACTATGCAAAAAGATGACCAGTCTAAATAAAATTCCCAAACAACATGATTACCTAAGATTGTGACACACGTCATAATCTTAGTAACTTGACTATGTGAGAGATTATATTAATTATATAATAATAGAACACCTGTGATCAACATGTGGCATGTATATAAATACGAGATAAACCTTGATAGTCATGGGTATGTCATTTGATGATCCAAAATTCAATATATTTGGTTGAAATATAATTCAATAAATAATAAAAACACAATTTGAATAATGTTATCTCTGAGAAGAGATGTTTTATTGATCAAATTTATAGACCCAAACATATGCCTATCTCTGAGAAGAGATGTTTGATTTCCATTTTTGGTTATATATTAATTTATAAATTTTTTCAAGGTGTGAGAAATATGTGGAAATTTACCAATCTTGAGAGAGATTATGTGGTTTGACTTCCATGATTTACAACAAAACAAAATTCAAGGAATTACTATTTTTAAAAACTTACTATTTTTAGACTGCACTACTAAAATTGAAATTTGGGGAACATACATTGGGTTTTCAATGGTAAAATATTCATCAATCAGAGATACATGAAATATCATGACATTCCCCTCATTATTATCTTTCCAATGGTTTAAACGGTGAGTCAATTGGAGCTACGATGCAAAAGTTATGGTTCTTGGAAGTTCCATAATCAATTGGGGTGGACCCATCACCCGAATTGTCACTTGAATTATTGCTCAGATCATTCCTCCCTCCTTGAGAATAAATGGTCCTCATTACATCAATATTTTTCATCAAATGTGGTATTTTTACTTTGATTTGATTCCTGATGCATACTTATAAGGGACTGTGATTTATGGAACTGTGCAGGGCTCAATTGTTCACCATTTCTATTTGACCATCAGTCTATGGATGGAAGGCCATGAAATTCTTTAGCACAGTATAAATTTACTTATATTATTGTGTTTTTTGTGTATTAAATGGTATAACATCAGCCTTTTTTATTCTTGTGGCTTGACCACCATGAGAACAAATTTCTTGGCACTAATCAGAGAGATAGATGTAGAAGGTGGTACCTCTGGTACCCTGTAGCATCGTGTTCCAAGAGTGAGAGTGATCCTTTGAGTTATTGATTCATATATTACATAATGATCATACATGAATGGCCAACCAAATATTACATCATAAACATCTAGATTGACCACATCACATAAGACCTCATCTTGGAAAGGTTTTATTACATATGAGAGAAGACATTGTTGGGTGACACAGAGGTTTCTCCCTAAACTCAACCATCCAATACTATATGGTTTTGGGTGAGGCTTCATGGACATATTTAGGATTTTCACAACATTAGTATAGATTAAATTCTTTTGACTTCCATTATCAATAATGAAATGCAAAGTCTTACCTCTCACGAATAACTTAGAGTGAAACAACCTTTCCTTGTCATCTAGCCTCTCCTCATGGGTCTATGATGAAGTAACAATGGATTTAGGATCAACATCTATAATTTATTCTTCAACCTCTTTGACTACAAGGTCTATATGAGGTAGAATAGTAGATGTTGAGGATTGTGACTCAGAAAGCAGGGACTTGATGGCTCAACATTCTTATTTGGAGTGAGTTCTTGATTTATGATAATCACACCACTTCTCAGTCTTTCCTTCCTTTTGATTCAAATTTTGGCCTCATTTTTGACCTTCTTTTTCACTTTTCCATTTTGAAGGTCGATTATTCATATTCATTCTTCCATGCTTCAGCTTAATCTTCACTATGAACTTGTATGCCTCACCGATGGTTTCCAAATTGAAGATTTCCATTTCTCCCCATATGTACCATTGTAGTCCACCACAATATTTGAGAACCTTGTGTTTCTCACTTTATTAGATTCCCAATATCATAGATAGAGAATGAAAAATGTCAGTGTAATCTTGAACAAATTGTTCCTTACCTTGGCAAAGTTGTTGCCACTCTATATATAGATCGTCATATGCTCCAATGGGGTAGTATTCTTCCTTTATAGCTTTTATGAAATCATCCCATGTAGGTTCCATCTCAAGGCCAATATCATCTACACTGAATCTCTTTTTGTAAACTTCCCACCAATATTTGATAAGTAATGATTCTTTTAGAAGAGTAAAAGTAATCTTCTCTTTATCGGTGAATTTATTTATAGAAAAATAAGATGAAAATTGATCCAACCAATTTTCTACTACATCAGCATTTATTTTGCCTTAAAATGTAGGGATATAAAAATTCACTTGAACCTTGACGGGTGCTGGGGCACTGAAAGGATGTGGGGGTGCAGGTGAGGAGCTAGAATTTCCCATCAAGATTTGTAGCATCTACGCTTGCTACTGTTGGAGGGATTCATTCACCATTTCCTTGAAAGGATCAAATGTCTTAGTGTTGGTTTCCATTTGAAGTCATTTGGAGCGAATAGGTAGATAGTCTTTTGGTTTTATTTTCCACCCAAGCTTCTTGTAATCTGACCTCATCCTTGGGATCATACACTCTAAAGACAAACTGCCCTAATACCACTGATCCAAAAATTGAAAGCTTTGGTTGAAATATAATTCAATAAATAATAACAACACAATTCAAATAATGTTATCTCTGAGAAGAGATGTTTTATTGATCAAATTTGCAGACCCAAACATATCCTATCTCTGAGAAGAGATGTCTAATTTCCATTTCAGGTTACATATTCATTTATACATGTTTTAAAGGTGTGATGAAGATGTGGAAGGTCACCAATCTTGAGGGAGATTAGTTGTTTGACTTCCATGATTTATAACAAAATAGAATTCAAGGAATTACTATTTTTAGAAACTTATTATTTTTAAACTGCACTACTAATTGAAATTTGAGGAAATTCCATTGGGTTTTCATGGGTAAAAATTCATCAATAAGATAACCATGCCATCTCATGATGTTCCCCTCATTATTATCTTTCCAACAGTTCAAACGGCGAGTCAATTGGAGCTATGGTGCAAAAGTTATGGCTCCTAGAATTTCTGTCATCAATTGGGGTGGACCCATCACCCGAATTGTCACCTGAATTGTTGTTTGGATCACCTGATTTAGAGTAAAAAAATAGTTTATGATCTAATCAATTACTAACACATGTAATCCCAATCATCCCAAGTGATTTAGATCACATATTGCCTGAGCACGTAATTGATGTCTAAAGTGTTTTTCTATAATAAATAAACCACCCAAGCTTATTGTCTATAAATGCATGGTTTATGAACCAGTTTGAATGGTTGTATAAATTTGATTGAAGATATTAGAAATACCACGGGCCTTCTCATTATTTTTCACATTTATGTGATTTATTTTTAATATGTTCAACTAGTTTTTAATTATTTTGGATTATTTTAAATCATTTAGATTTATTATAAACATATCAGATAGATGTGATTTATTTGTAATAAGTCCAAGTAAATTTTGATGAAGTATAATTTATTTATGATAGTTTTCAACTATTAATTATTTTTTATCATTTTAAATAATTTGGAATTATTACAAATCCATTAGATAGACGTGATTTATTTGTAATAAATCCAACTTAGTCTTGATATAGTCCAATTTAATCTTGATATAGTTTAATTTAATTCTGTTAGTTTTTTAAAAATTTTATTATTGATAATTCCATATTATCTAAAATAGTCCTTCTCATGCCATCCTTTTTATAAACATTAATACAATTAATGACTTTTTTCTTCTTCTAACTAGGTGTGTTGTCTCTAGATATGATTTATTCATTCGAGATGCATTATGTAAGACATCCCTTCATTGTTAACCCTTAGTATGACAACATCAACTATCAATAGATACTATTTATTAAGCCCCATACCATTCTATATAACAATATCACTCAATTTATGGGGCCTTCATCCAATATCCAATAAGGATGATTAATTATTACATTTATATTCATGTAGTTTAACATATATCCTACTATGTTCAAATCAAATCAAAGACCAATAATAATGGGATACAATAAAATTATGGTTGATTCCTTATTCTCAAGGTTTGAATCAATCCAATGACCAATCTAAATAGATAAGGTTTGGATTGAATTGATGACCAATCTAGAGTGGGAAAAACCAATCCTCCTCATTTTGGTTGGTTATTTATAATATTAAACCAATGAAAAATCTAGTTATATCAATTGTAATACACAGGGGTTTAGTTAGTTTATATTATAGAATGTCCATCAGTTTATACAAAAAACTTTATAGATAGATATATGCATCTATATATAGATTAATTTTAGTTATGCCTCTATCTATATGTTTGTTCATTGCTACTTGTTTCATGGTTCATCAAACACTTCCCAGATAAGGGATGTGAAATATTTAAGGGATAATTATAAAGATGATAATAAATATTAATAGGTGCAAAAATATAATGAGATAATTCTAATGAAAAAAATAATAATACTCCTAGAAATTGAAAAACAAATGTTAATGTTTATAAAATAACATAAGGGTGTTTTTAAGATATAAAATTAAGTCCCATAGGAAAATAATGTAAAATTTATTTTTTAATAGTAATATGTATTTATTGAAGGAGAAGTTTTATTTTATCCATATTAAAATTTAGACCTTGAATCTATCACCCAATGTGAAGATCCTAGGTTTGTTTCTTGTGCCTAATTATAAGTATTTTTTTGTATATATCAATCTTAAAAATTAATGAGACACTGGTTCTAAAATAATAGTTGAAGGTGAGAATATATTTTGAATACTCAATTATAACAATGAAAAATCCATTATTTAGAAGGAATTCATAATCCCTCTTTTAAATAAGGGATGTACAATTATATTTCAAACTTATTGAAGAACCAAAAAATAAGAGCCATTAGTGATAATCTTGGCACAAAGAAGAGTTGAAATATGTAAGATATCAACCTAGGGAAAATAGTGAAATAAATGGGAATATATGAAACATAAGTTGATAAGTGAAAAACCTAATTAATCATATATCTATATTATCTTATTTGGTATAAGTAATAACATAAAACATGAAACATACATCAAAAAATATATAGACCAAAAAATATCTATTCTAAGAAGTAAAGTAAAGAATATAGGGAGAAAGATACTTATTTTTGGGTAGACGTGTCGATACTTAAATCTCCCCCTTTGGACCAAGTGGGATTTTAGAAGATATGTTATAGGTTGGATATTTAAAACTTTAAGATGAAGTACTAAGTATCCTTATTTTGGGATTCCTTTGACTTCTCCTATTGAACTTCAAATACCCTATAAGACTATATCTCCAAGATAAGGTTCTAAACTATAACTATCTAAAAAAATTCTTAGGTAATAAGTGTGAGTATGATCAGAGTTTATGAATGTGATATATCTTTTATAAATGAAATATGGAACCTATATATATGTCCCCAATAGTTAAAACTAACATGAACATTAAGCCAAAGTTTTTAGTGAGGATGATATAGTTGGAATAAGTTGACTAACATAGTATGGTATCAATAAAACCAATATGTTACAAATAACACAATATATGCTAAAAAATATATTAGGATGTATGATACATATAGGGAAGGAAATGTATTAAATGGACTACATTGGTTAGGTCAATACAATAGGATATAGGGAAGCTATAAATTCTTGACATAAGTTATACAAAGAGAGAAGATATAAAGAGACTTAGAGGAGTTCAGACTGTTATTAATGATGGTATGACACAATAATATGAAAAAATATCTTATAAAGTACCATGATCCAATTCTAACCCATTCTTGGTTCATCTTTTAAGTCATTCACACATGGATATTGATGCATAGAAAAGATATTAGAAGAGAAAGTATCAATAAAGTGATAAAAGTAAAAATATTAGGTGTATATAGACTAGTTTCAAAAAATGTAAAAATAGGATGTAAACGCTATAATTAGAAGTGAAATTTGAATGAAAACACTCATATAGGGTTATATATAATGAGATAATAAAAATAAGATGTAATGTTGAAAAATAAATTTCAAAATATCAAATTAGAAACTAACCCTATAAAAAAAACATAGAAGGTGTAATCATTTGAATATTGGAGGAGTTCACCAAACTATTTTATTTTTTTACATACAAGGGTAAATAACATATAAAAAACATTTTAAATAATGACATGAGATAGATCTATACATTTATAGTAAATTAAAATAATAAAATATAACTAAAGCCTAATAATAATAAATGAAAGTAAGAAAAGTAGTTAATCAAACATTAGAATTGAAAGAGAATTGAAGAGTGATGAAATTTAAAACACCTGGTTTATATTTTTTTATTTCATAAGGTAAAAATTAGGTTTCACGGGGATCCTAGAACCACCAAAGTGTGGTACATAAAGTTTAAATAGGTGAAAGTAAGGTCAAGTAACCAAAACAAAAAAAACTACAAGACTAAACTAAGAACCATAAAAATAGGAATCCAAAGAAAAACTTAGGAGGAAATTCCCTCCAATGAGTCTTAAGCATCTTTAGGAATATTCGTCAAGATGATCTCTTTTACCTTAGAAACCTTTTCCTAAGTGCAATTCTCAAAGCCTTTGACAACTTCACCAGGAAAGAGCATAAAGGGATGCTTTTATACTTTAACTTACAAGGAATATTGATTTAGGGAGACCCCCTTGGGGGAACCTAAAGTGGGTATATTAAGGATTTAGGTGACTGAATGGTAGTGGACTAGTTAGTTTGGGCAAAGTGAACAAAAGCCTAAACCATGAAATTGGCTTGTCTGTGCAAAGAGTTCATATCTTGAATGACTTTGGCAATTGCCATCGCTTCTTGTTAAACCTTGGAGTTGAAATTATCTAGCTAATTTTTTTCCTTTCCATCTCCTTAGTCAAAATGGCTTTCCATTTTTGGGTAGTCTCCACTAGGGTACCCACACTGAGAGAGATAGGCTTAGGTTTGGAGATAAATAGTTTAAGAGGGATATCATCATAAGGGAATTTGGATAGGGTATCTTATGGGGATAAAATTTATGGTGGGATATCATGATGGGATTTCATTTCTATTTTTATTTTTATAAATAATGGAATAAAATTTTAGATGTGCCTACCCTGCTTATTTAAAAAGCTAATTGTCAAAGATCTCTAGGAAATAATCAGAGGGTTGTATAATATAATTATATATAATAAAGAGGAATTTGCATCTAAAATATATGGAAATAATATGAAATTTAATGTGTACTTGTGTTAAAACTTAAATTGTGTCTTTCTATTGAGTCTATACCCTACTAATATATAATTTCTTAAAAATTTTGGCTTTGTGCCCCATTAGGTGTCAAGTAGGATTGTGTGTTTAGTTCATTAAATTTGTGTTTGAGGTGCATATTTTAGCTTATTATTTTATTTGATCTATTTTTTCAAAAACATATAAAATACGAATATAAATAAGTTCAATTTTATCTTACCGAAGCAACATCATCAAGGATTTGTAGTTACAAATTTCACACTTTAAAATAGACTCAATTTAGTTATCTTATTTATATGAGTGAAATTGAAATCAAGGGCTTCTATCCCTAAGTGAAGTGAAACTACATGAACATTCAACCGTCATTAATTTTATATGAAAATAAAATACATCCTATTTTATGTCTTAAATAATGAAAATATATAAATATGTAGTGTGGTTGAACTTGAATCTAATTTAAACATTATCCTCTTACTCATTATTTAAAAACTTATGTGTGTGTATAACTATATATTAGCATGTCATACTCAAATTTAAAACTTGTTGACAAAAAAATATGACCAAATAAAAGATAAATAGGTAACATACACAAATACAAACATTGATAGGAAGCTAAGAGGGGTCAACAAAATGATAGAGTGTATATTTATTAGACCGTTAAATCTATCCCAATAGAAGAAATAAGAAGGAAGGAATAAAATAAAACATGAAAATCCTATATGCACAAAAAATGAAAGAGAGATAAAAATAGAATAAACAAAAGAGTTGTGATTACATAAAGAATAAACAAGAAGACAAAAACACATGGAAAATATCTAATAAGACTTAATTTGAATTTGTGTACCATATACATGAAACAATACTAAATAATTTTTAATAATATATCTTTTAATAAAATTTGATGTATACAATACTATATCATTATTTTCACATGACTTCAGTAAATATTTAAGAGTAGCCATTAATCCAATGAAGTTTTAGTTTATTCTTACTTTATATAGAACATCCAATAAAAAATAATATGGGAAATGAAACCATTTTACATGCAAGCATTATAACATTATCTTTTTATTATATCCACTTTGGCATTGATAGTGACCTTCAAAATCCTTATTATATGGGAGCATCCTACCTGAGAAACATGATTGTTATAAATTACTAGATATGAATTGTATATTTCCCCTTTGCTTGTAACATGGTCCAAATCATTCAAAGTTGCCAAAAATCCAAAATTTAATGAAATCCTAAAATCTCTTTAAATGGAAATAATTTAAGTAGGAATAATATTTATTCTCATTGCATGGGCTTCAAGGATATTAGGGTGGTTGCATTAATTCTTATTATTAATATTCCCTATAAATTATTAATTTTTCTTCTTGATTTGTTTTGTATTCAATATGTGATACAAAATCAGGGATCAATAAAATATTGCAACATAAAAAATGATTATTTTCATATTTTTCATGTGTTTGCTTTTATATCTTAATATTTTTGGAGTTAATTATAAAACACAATAATAATATTAATATATTTACTAATGTTATTCAGGTCTTCACACATTGATAGATTTCTTCAAATTAATTATGGCCTACACAAGATTAATAATTTGTTATAATATTATTTTATTTGGAACTTCTATAATAGAATTTTTTAATTCTTCCTATCCCTAATCTAATGAAAAATAATTATTTTGTTTTAGTGATTCTTCCTTGAAGAGTTAACAAGATGATGATTTAGGGTTATTGTATGAATGAGTGAATAATAATTTATAGTTAATTATTTATACTTATGCTTATGGACTATTTTTCTTTTAACTATTTTTATAAAACTAGTAACATATTGAATAAAAAATAAATAACTTTCCATTTTTCAAACATAGTAACTCAACAAATCAATTTACTAAATAGAATCTCTGTAAAATTTTTACTTTCTATTTAACTTATCTAATTTTAAACTATGGACTTGGTTTTTAATTTCTTTTAGTTAATCAGTGAGATAATAAATTATGATAAGTAATACATACGCCCCTTTTGTCTTATGTGATTAAAATCATTTTATTAATATTTTATAAATTAAATATTTGAATAAAATATTCAAGTGTAGTGAAGTACTATAATTAAATGTGAACACATTAATCAATGAATTTTTACACAATTTACTTATTTGGGTAATCCAAATTAACTTTAGCTTTTTCCTTAGTGAATGATTGATACCCAAATAATAAATTTTGGTTTATTTTACTAATTCCTCTATTTGGTCTTGATGTACCTTTCTTTATTGGTAAGTTGTAAAACATCTAAATAAAATAATATATAATATATTTTTATTTGATATTAATGACTTAGTGATTGCAATTTTTTTAGACCAATATTTGATCACATGAATAAGGAATGTTAATTCACATCACTTATTTGGCTATATTGACTTAAAAAATCCTTCTCGCGTCTATTATTCGAGAATTCATACATCAATGAATATTTATACCAAATAAATGAGTGAACATGTGATCAATTCAATTTCACCTTATTTTTATCCTAATGATTTACATGTGTATACATATAATTATTCTAACTTCATTATTTAAATAAAATATCATATTAACTTTTCTTATTAATCCATTAATTGACTTGGTATTACCATCCTCTACTCATTAACCTAATACCCATCGTATTCCTCTCACCAAACTAACCTTCCTCTCCCCACATATCAATTAATTATCCCATTATATTCTTTTTATATATTTGTTATCCCATTAATATTCATTATATATTTTTAAAAAATTTCAATTCTAAAACCCAACTACCATTCCTACTAACATATCCCCTAAGCACCCTATAATCACATAATTAATATAATGGGGTTTATAATACTATAATAATCCTTGAGCCCATCCATAATATCCTTATAGGATATTCAAATAAATTTTTAATTACTTGAAAATTCCTAGACCATTTATATTTCCATTCATAATATTCAAATCAAGGCCTCCATTCTCTTTTCCACCTTCCATTTAAACTAAACTCTCTCTTTGAAAATCTAACTTATGAATGAATAATATTATCATTCTGTTCATTGCCATTGTAAAAGTCTTGATCAGCCATATCAATCCAAAAATAAAGCATTAAAGTACCAATACTCTATCAAATTTAGGGAACATCATGCATTTTAGAGATAAATTACAGTGAGATGATGTTATTACTGACCAAATTTGATCTTACAAATTAAATTGGGACCCCTATAGGTAAATTTTTTTATTTTTATATGTTTTATAGGGTTTAATATTATTTCATATCATGTATTATATACATTTTAATTTAATTTAATTCTAAATTATCCTTTGTCATTAGTTATTTTAGACCTTATGTCCTTTCAAGTTATTTTGAGGGTCAAAATGAGCATTAAATTACTTATACAGCTTCCTTGGGAGATTTAAAGGTTTAAAATGATTATTTCACACCCCATGTGTCCTAATATTTCTTAACCAGCTATTTGTAACTAAAAATTGGTAGGTTATTCAGAATAAAAATTAGTTTTCTTGGAGAAAATGAGCATTTAATGAGGTATATGGAATTTTATAGACTCATGTAGTTGAAGACATGTAAATATTGTCCCTTGGTATTATATACACTCACTCTAATGATCATTTTATTATAATATTTAATAAATAAATAAAAGCACTTTTCTTTCCTTTCACTAGTCTTGGCAAGCAAAAATGGTCTTTAGGTTTGTACATGGTAAGGTTAACAAGAGAGGTTTTAGGAAAAATGATCTTGGGTGTGTATTATCCACTAATTAAAATTCCATTTTATGTTTTTTTTAATAATATTTGTGACCTATTCTTTATGAACCATTCCTAAAAAGTTTAGCAATCCAATTTGCTTACCAATCTATGCACCTACAGGTTTTGCTCTTGTTTGAGATGTTTTGTGAAACTCAAGGAGTGATATTACTTATTTATGTATTTTACTCCCATATCACATGTTACCCATCATTTTTTTTAATTTTGGAGTTGATTTGATGAGATAACTAACTCAATTTGCAAAAAGAAGTGAAAGAGTGGAGTTGCAGTCATTTTTTCCAATTGCTAGAGATTTCTTCTGTGTTATAGTTTTAAAATGAAGTTAAGTGATATTTTTTTTTTCTAATATATTAATTTTATTCATCTTAAATTCTTAATATCTTCAATAAACACTTTAATACCTAAAAGAGTAATGTAGGTTAGCATATAACCACCTATAGTAGTTATATGGCTTGCCACATCTTAAAGGAACATGAAATGTGTTTTTGAGCATTATCTAATGTTTGGAGGGTATAAACATGATTTGTCATCATTTTTAATAATTTTTAATATGTTTGAGGAAAAAATATATGCTAAAATGGACTTGGATCAAGTTTATAGCACTTTGGGACAAATTCCCAAAACTATCAAAGTAGAGGTTCAGGCCCTTTTTTGAGGTTTCTCATATAGAGTTGCATTGGTTTATAAGACCTATAAATACATTAATTTTAAATATCCTAAATATATTTTTTTTTTCAAAAGAGAAGAGGTTATTGATTTTAAGTGATTTATTTTTAAGAGGTATTAAGTTTCCTTTTGAACATTAAAATTCCGCAGTGTTGTCTACAACAAGATGAGTCAATAGCATTTTAGGCATAATGAGTTGAGTTGATGCTTGAAACTAGGTTGGAATGTCTTATTAAACTAATAAATATAAATTTTGGTAAGATAATAATTAAGGTAGGTATGGAATATGGTTTTTATCCATTGGTGAAAATGTGATAGCCCATATAAATGGCCTAGGCATAGCCACCTATAGTCATACTACCTTCTTTAAAGCCTAACCCAAGGTTACAAATCTAGAAATGTTTACATGATTGAAAAGTAATAAATAATTTAAATGATAATTTTTTATATAAAGGATCATAAAAAGAGTTTTAATTGTAATATCTAGGGCCTATCTACACCTACATGATCCTAAAGACTCAAACATAGTCAGTTGTAGGTGATTGTAGGCAAAGAATGAACCAAAACATGGATTCTGTGTGATGGCCTAGCCATGGTTAGGTGAGTAATTTTATATGTAATTAAATAATGCCTCAAATTATCCCAAGGTGATATGGAAGTCGTTTCCAAAATAGAAGACACCTACAGGACCCCAAATAGTTAATTGTAGTTGACTACGAGGGGTAGAGAGCAAATGGATTGGGTTTATTAAGGTATATATAGCCCAAGTATTAAAAAAATGAGTCAAAATAGGTATATTATAGTCCTAAAATACTCTATGTGGGTCTAAAAACATTTTTTCAATGTCCAAATAGATAAGATCATCTATAGGGGTCCTTTTCCAGTAGGAACATAGTCTGCAGTTCAAGATAATTAACTAGAGGAATATGCAATGAGAAGTTTTAGAGGGGTATAAGATGATAAAAGTGTTTTAATGCACTTTAAAATTATGGAATAAATTTAAATAGGATATTTATAGTGTAAATTAATAGATAAATAACTCAAACTATGAAATACACAATTTGAAGGAACCCTGCACAGTCTTCCTCTTCTAGGAATCTATCTTAGAGATATAATGAGTTACGAGGTCTATTGGTACGACCAAGAGTTGAAAATTGACACAAAACATGTTTAGTAATTTATTAATCCCAATCAAACATTAAATTTTTTTGATTAAATAGGGTAACTACCCTCTATTTCATCTTAGATAGAGGGTACTTACCTTTATGCACAAACTGGTAGGTTTGAGAAAAGTTGATAAATGGATGGACCAAGAGCCAAATAAACCTTTAAATGATGTTTATAAAGTTGAATCACACCTATATAAAACATGGAAACATATCATATATGAATTATTACCAATAATATTGACTAGACACCTATATAAAACATGGAAACATCTCATATAGGAATTAGTACCAATAAGATGGACTAGACCCTCAAACATGCAGGCATGCCTATTAGGCATGGTTTGGCCTAGAATAAAAATGAAGAGTCACTTTCAATATTCAAATGAGATGATAATTATAACATATTATATAATTTTTTTGGGTAATTAAAGATGTTTATTAGCTATTGGAATATAGGGAAATCCATGAAAAAGTCAATTTTGGACTTTATTTTACATTAGGCCTATGTAAATGGAGAAGAAAACTCGATAGGAGAGGTTTAGAAGATTATATATCTTTTGATGTTTTTAATTGAGATACAAGAGGTTTATAGGTATTATAAATGGTCATAAAAATAATTCTTATGATATTATTTTTCATTTCTAATGTTCCATCTTCATGAACAAACTTAAGAGCATAAATAGCCCAAAACCCTTGTTAAACCCTTATAATGACGTAATGAAGGAAATGAGGATTGGAAGCTGATATAATTTCCTATTTTTACCATGAAATATATTGGATGTTGTATAATACTTGGCCAGGCTCCTTACCATTAGGATGAGTTGTATGTAATATGTATGAATAGGGTACATAATTACTTTTTTTTCACTATTTCATGCATTATGTAGGTTATACAAGGTTTCAAGAGATGAAATAAAATTTGGAAGGAATATTTATACTTAATATAAATCAAAATATCAATTTAATTTCTTTTAAAAACTCACAAGTTTTCCTACTAAATGTTTCATCTTAGCCAGTCAAAACTAGCATAGTGAACATGATACTGAGAAGGGTGAAAACTTCAAGTGGAAGTATTTTTAAGGTGTTTTTGATGCCTCAAAGGCCATATATAGTATTTAAAAATGTCATACACTAAGTTTTACAAATTTTCATGGAAAATTGATTCCTTTTGAGAAGCCAAGTGTGCAATGTGTGTAGAAGAGAAGTTTTCTTAAACTGTAGATGGTGATGGCTCAATTCTAGAAGATTCTAGATGATTAGGACCAAAACCAATGTATGGAGAGGAATTTTTGAAATAATTAACTATAATTAAAATAATTATACCTATCCCTAGTAAATTTTTGGATGTTAAAATAGGGCTGAATCAAGAAGGTAGTTTTTTGAGCCAAAAAAGGGAATTCTATGCCACTTTTCATGAGTTTCATACTTTGAAAGACATTTGTCTCTTTAAACCTTTAATGGTCCATTTAATACCCTCTTATCATGAGAAATTAACTCATTATATTATCATGACAAGTGTCATTTTGACCTCTCTCTCTCTCTCTCTCTCTCTCTCTAACAACTAGCCATTTTGGCCTTTGTAAATAATGCTTCACTTGAGTATGGCAAAGCCCTGCTCATTTGTATACCATGGATAAATAAAGAATAATAATGTTTACCTCTTCCATGATTTTTCATAGTGTGTTAACTTGGATGATTTATTTTTCTTAATGATGACTTATTGTTTCCTTAACATTGTTGTTTCATTCTCTCACCTATTTGCAGTTAGAAAGCTTCTTATTGTAGGTAATGTGAAGTGTTCTATTGATATATTAAGGTTGAGTGAGTTAGTCTATTAAAGAACTACCATAATAGGCCTCTTTTTTAGTCTTCATATCCTAAATATTCATCACAGCCTCATAATGATGTATTGATGTGAGAAGATGTAGATTGGAGAAGTGTATGTTTGGTTAGTCCCTTGTTCTCATGTGTAACATGTAGCTGATTAGTAGTCATCAAATAATTTGTTGTATCACCTCTTTTAAGATAGTTTACTTTCAATTTCATCTCCCTTTACCCTCATAAACATAGGTTTAGTAGTGATCTACAAGTGGTACATCAAGGGAGATATCCCTATTTAGAGATTCACCTCATCCTTAGGCTATCCACAATCTACAAGTGTTTCAATTGTGCCACTTAGATAAGGAGAGTTGAGACATCTCCTCAAAGGGCATAAATCCAAGTGACAATATTTTATGTCATGATCAATGGGAATATTAGTCCAAGAAGTTGAAATTGTTTTAGTTTTGTCTTTTAACACACTAGCCTTTAGAGGAATCTACATAAACATTAATGGTAATGCTGAGATTGCATCAACTGGTCAAGCAACCTAGGTGTTGATTTTTAAGATTATTGATAATAATTCCTTGTTTTATTGATTCCCAATGAACTTTAATGGATAATTTTGGCATTGATTTTTGATTTGAATAGGTTGGTGAAGTATATCAATATTATGGCACTGATTATCAGCCTTGGTATGATCCTTACCATCTTAGTGAAGAAGATGAGGACTTGTGGTATCAGTTTGAAAACATTTGAAATGAGTTTGAGTCTCTCAAGGGGTATAAAAATTACATATATATGATTGTAAGTGATGGTTATACTCATCTTCAAGGAGGCTATGATCTAGACAAAAATGAAGAAGACACCCTTCACACTCAAGTGATTATGTAAAGAAAAAGCAATTTCTCAAATCTATCCTTTTACGAATCATATCCATTCCATAATTACATGTTTTAAATCATCAAAGTGCGATATAATCCTTTCAAAAATTTGGGAGAAACACATCATCTCTTTAAATATGGAACAAGCTTCTATTGGCCTTAATCTTTCAAGGAACAAGAAATTACCCCTCTTGAAGCAATGCCTACGAAGAAAACACAAGTTGATCATGAGATGAAGAGTGGGTAGTATCATGAGGTATGTATAAAAATTTAGTATTAATAAATTTAAATTGTAGACCTATTTGAGGGTGATCTACTTGAGATTAGATCAAGTAAAGTGCTAAGGAATAGGTCTAGTCTACTAAGCATCTAACTCAAAAAGTAACATGTTTGGCACTATGACTCATGTCATGAAGAAGAAGATTCAAGAAAATTTTATTTTTATTCTTGAAAGAGAGGTATGATTAATTTTTAAGTTGTACATATTGGCTTGTTTTATGATTTCCCTAAGTGATTTGAGCGCATGTGTGTGTGTGTGTCTTGTTAGTTTTTTTGTTATTTTTTGTGTGGTTGAGGTGGTCAAGTGGTCTTGTCTTGATCAAATATTGTGGTCTATGGTCAAAATTCTCCTTATTTTATTTCATACTTTATATGACTCCCTAATTCCAATGGACTAATAAGGTTACTGATCTTTAGCATAGGAGGCATGCTACCCTTATGAGTCATCAATTTTTTTACTAAATTTGACTTTATAGGTCAAATTGGGACCCCTATAGGTAAATAAATTTATTTTTAAATTTTTTATGGGGTATATTATTATGTCATAAGGTGTATTATATATATTTTGATGTCATTTAATGCTATATTAGCCTTGGTCATTAGTCATTTTAGTCCTTATGATCTTTTTAGTCATTTTGAGGGTCAAAATGAGCATTAAATTACTTATATAGCCTCATCAAGATATTTTAAGGTTTAAAAGGATGATGTCATACTCCATGTGTCCTTATATGTCTTAATAAACTATTTTTAACTTAAAACTGGTAGGTTCTTTAGAAGAAAATGTAATTTTCTTAGAGAAAATGAGCATTTAATAAGGTGTATAAAATTATATACTCTTGTAGATAAGTAAATTTTAGAACTTTCCCTTTGAATTCCATAAAATAAATCTAGTGATCATTTTTATTAAAATATTCAATAACTGAATAGAACTACTTCTCTCCTTTCACTAGGCTTGGCAAGTAAAATTGGTCTTCAAGTTTATACTTAGTACGATCAACAAGAGAGGTTTCAGGAAAAATAATATTGTGGGTATCTTATACACATATTAATATTCCATTTTATGATTTTTTGTATAATAATGGTGACTTTTTCTTTATGAACCACTCCTAAGAAGTTTATCTATCCAATTGACTTACCAATTTGTGTACCCTATATGTTTTTGCTCTTGTTTGAGTTGTTTTGTGAAACTCAAGGAGTGAGATGACTTCTAGAGATATTTTTCTCACTTATCACATGTTACCCATCCTATTTTTAAATTTTTTAGTTGATTTTATGAGCTAACTAACTCAATTTTCAAAGAGGAGTGGAGTGGAATTGAAGTCATTTTTCTAATTACTAGAGATTTCTTCTATGTTATGGTTCCAAAATGAATTGAAGTGATGTATTTTTATCATAAATGTATTGTATTCATCTTAAATTACAAATAAAACTTAAATAACCACTTCAAGAGCCAAGATAACAATGCAATTTAGTAAATGACCACCTATAATAATTGTACAACCTGCCACTTCTTGGAGGAACATGAAATGTGTGTTTGAGAATTATATGATGTTTAGATGGTTTGAAAATTCTTTGTCATTATTTTTAGGAACATTAAATATGGTTGATACAAATAGATAAACTAAAATGGACTTGGAGCAATCTTATAGCACATTGGGATAAATTCCCAAAACTATCAAAGCAGAGGTCCATAACATTTTTTGAGGTTTATCATACATAGTTGCATTGGTTTATAAGACCTCAAAATACATTAATTTTCAATCTCTTACATAGGTATTTTTATTTATAAAATAGGATAGGTTTTTGAGTTTAAGATATTCATTCTCAAGAGGTCTTAAGTTGCCTTTTGAACACTAAAATTCCACGGTGTTGTTTATAACAAGATGAGTTCATAGCATTTTATGCCTAAAGAGTGGAGTTGATGATTGAAACTAGGTTGGAATGTATTATTTCACTAATAAATATAATTTTTTTCAAGATAATCATAAAGGTAGGTATGTAATATATTTTGCATCCATTGGTGAAAATCAGATAGTCCGTACAAATGGCTTAGGCATAGTCACCTATAGCCATATTGATTTATTCAAAGCTTAACTTAGGGTTGCAAAAATAGACATGTTTTCATGATTAAAAAATACTAAATAGTTTAAATGATAATTTTTTATCTAAATTATCATCAAAGGAGTTTAAATTATAATGTCTAGAGCCTATCTACACCTATGGGATCCTAAAGACTACCACATAGTCAGTTGTAAGTGACTATAGGCAAACAATGAACCAAAACATGGATTCTATGTGATGGCCTAGCCATGGTTAGGTGAGTAATGGTATAGTTAATTTAAAAATTCCTTAGAGTATCCCAAGTTGATATATAAGTCTTTTCTAAGATAGAATATACTTACAGGACCCCATATAGTCAATTGTAGTTGATTTGGAGGGGCATAGAGCAAATAGATTGGGTTTATTGGGTGTATATAGCCCAGGTATGAAAAAAATAAGTATAAAAAGGTATATTATAGTCTTTAGATACTCTATGGGGGGATATAAACATTTTTTTAAGTTAAAACTAAGCAAGATCATCTACAGGGGTCCTTTTCAAGTAAGAACACAATCGTAATTAAAGATAGTCAATTGGAGAAGTATGCAATGGGAAGTACTGGAGGGGTCTAATATGATAAATGTGTTTGAAGGAAATAAAAAATTATGTAATAAATTTAAATAGGATCTTAATATTGTATATTAAGAGAGAAATAACTCAAACTAAGAATACATAGTTTGAAGGAACCCTACACAATTTGCCTCTTTTAGGAGTTTGTCTTGGAGATATAAGGAGTTAGGAGTTATATTGATAATACAAAGAGTTCAAAATTGGATTAGAAACTATTTAGGACATGATTAATATAATCCAAACTTTAAATTTCTAATTAAATAGGGTAAGTACCCTCTATTTTGTTTTAGATAAAGTGTACTTCCTTGTATGCACAAATAAGCAAGTTTGAGAAAAAGGTGATATATGGATGGAATAGGAGACAAATAAACCTTGAAATTAGTTTTTTTAATTTTAAAAACACATATATAAATCATGGATACATATAATAAAGGGATTAATTCCAATAGGATGGCCTAGACCCTCAAACATGTAGGCATGCCTATTAGGCATGGCTAGGCCTAGAAGCCAAATGGAGAGTCACTTTAAATTTTCATATTAGGTGACCATTATAACATATTATATAATGTTTTTGGGATAATTAAAGACATATCTAAGCTATTTATATGTATGTAAAACCATGAAAAATTCAAATTTAGAATCTAAGATACATTAGCCTATGCAAATGGAGAAGCAAACTTGATAAAAGAGGTCTAGAAGCTTATATCTCTTTTGATGATTTGCATGGAGATCGAAGAGGTTTAGAGGTGGTAAAAGGGGTCCTGAATATCATTCCTATTGTATTTATTTTCATTTCTAATGTTCCATCTTCATGAATAAACCTTAAGAGAAAAAATGACCCAAAACCCTTACTAAACCCTTGGAATGACTTGATGAAGGAAATGAGGAAGGGAAGTTACTCTAATGGCCTATTTTAACCATAAAAGTTGTTGGATGTTGTATAATACTTATTTAGGATCCATGCCATCATCATGAGCTATAAAAAATCTATATGGACATGATACATAATTATTGTTTTGACTATTTTATGCATTATGTAGGTTTTAGGAGGTTTCAATAGATGAAATCAACTTTGAAATGAATATTGATACTTAATATAACTCCCCATTTTCATTTCATTCCTTAAAAAAACTCTTAAGTTTTCCTACCATATGCTTCATCTCAACCTGTTAAAATTGGCATAGTGTTCCTTACAAAAACTCTTAAGTGTTCCTGATGCCTCTAAGGCCATGGAGAATCTTGAAAAGTTTCATCCACTCCCTTTTATGAATTTTCTTGGAAAATTGATACCTTTTTGGAAGATAAGTGTACAAGGTATGTGGAAGAAGAGTTTCCTTAGACTATAGATGGTGATGTCTCAATTCTAGAAGATTTTAGATGATCAAGATTGAAATGACTACATGGAGATGCATTTATGAAATACTTCCCTCTCATTCAAGTCATCAAACCTATCCCTATTTAGTTTTTGTATGTTCAAATAGGTCTAAATCATGAAGGCAATTTTCTAAGCTAGTAAATTGAATTCCATGCCACTTTTCATGAATTTCATGACTTAGAAAGACACTTGTCTCTTCAGACCTTTCATGGTCCATTTAATACCATATTCTCATGCATAAGTAACTCATTCTATCAGTATGAAAAGTGTCCTTGTGACCCTTTAGACTTCTTTATTCTCTCTCTCTCTCTCTCTCTCTCTCTCTCTCTCTCTCTCTCTCTCTCTCTCTCTCTCTCTCTCTCTCTCTCTCTCTCTCTCTCTCTCTCTCTCTCTCTCTCTCTCTCTCTCTCTCTCTCTCTCTCTCTCTAGTTCTATAAGAACTAGACATTTTGGCTTTTTAAAATAATGTTCCAACTAAGTATGGAAAATCCCTACTTATTTTCATACCATGGATCAATAAAGACTACTAATTTTCACCTCTTCCATGACTGTCCATAGTGTGTTCACTTGAATGATTGATTTTGCTTTGTGATGACTTATTGTTTCCTTAGCATTGTTGTTTCATTATCTCACCTATTTATTGTTGGAAAGCGTCTTCTTGTAGCTCACGTGAAGTGTTATATTGATGTGTCATTGTTGAGTGAGATAGTATATTAAAATAGTGCCATCTTAAGCCTCTTATTTATTCTTCCTATCCTAAACATTCATCACAACCTCATAATGAAATATTGATGTGAGAAAATGTAGATTGGAGAAGTGTATGTTTAGTTAGTCCCTTGTTCTCATGTATATAATGCAATTGGTTGGTATTCATCATCTAATTTAGTGTATGACCTCCTTTATGATATTTTACTTTTAGTTTTCTCTCCCTTTTCCCTCACAAACATAGGTGTAGTAGTAATCTACAATTGGTACATCAAGGGAGCTAGCCCTATCTAGAGATTCACCGCATCCTTAGGCTACCCATAGGATAGAGGTGTTTTAGTTGTTCCACTTGTATGAGGAAAGATGAGACATATTCTCAAAGGGTGAAAATACGTGTGACAATAGTTATGACATGCTTAACTTTCATTAATGATTGCTTACAATTTATCTATCCTACCCAATCCAAGGTTTATAGTAGATTTTGAATAATATTTAGTCATTTTTATGTTTTAATTATTTTTGGCATTAATTTTAAATTTAAATTTTATTACAGGCTTTAGTATATTCTATTATTATCTATTATTATATTCTATCTCAATATTGGATAATATATAAACCATATATTTATACTAAGTTTCATTTTAAATGTTTGTTGTTTAAATCAAAAATATTGTTTTTTGAAGGAAAGATACTAATAATCACATAATTTTACTTATTATTAGCATTGATAATGTTTTAAAAATATAAAATATCTCACTTAGAAACTTCTTTCTAGACTATTTTCTTACATTTTATTCTTCTGACCACTACAAACTTCTAATTACAAAATCATGAAATTATGATCAAAATACATAACATTTTAACATTTAACTATGATTTTTTTTTATGTGGTGTATTTATAGGTTCAATATCATGGCTATATATCTGAGATATTTATTTTAAAAAATTAAACATTATATAAAAGATTTGCAACATCATTTAGGTATAAAATTTTATATTTAGTTTCAATGTCCAATTTATGTATCTATGATTTCATCAATACTATGAAATCATATCTTAAGTCCATGATTATTATATTATATTTTTAAATTTATTTATAATGAACTCAAATTTTTTTGGATGTAACATTGGACTATGTAAACACAACATCATCTCTCATATCCATGACATCATTTTATTGATAAACTATTATTAGGTCTAACATTTTGTTTTCCAAGATGCTATCTAGTTGTCAAAATTAAACTAATAACGCTCTATTTTGTAGTATGTTGGTCAAATAATGTGGTACTTTGAAAGATTTTAATATATTTTATTAATCACATTTTAATTTTTGGCTTAAATAAACTTACTTCTTTATGTTTTTAAATTATCATACTTATTTTTTATGTCTATTTGTTACCCAAGGCTATGATAATGTATGCTTTCTTTTTCACCCATAAGGTGATTCTTAGGGATCAAAATATGTCAATAAATCTCAATTTTTTTCTTTTATATGGGGATAGGTTAAGTGTATTCATACCCACACACTTGTCATAGTCCTAGTTGGATTGTGACATGGATTTCATCACCAAACGTAAGACCACACTCCATGTCCTAGTAGATTATAAATATAAAGGAAAATTATTGCTAAGATAAGCATGTCTTCCATACAAGATCCTATTAAGTGATGAGGTAAGACTCCAACATGTAAGTGTTAGACAACACCTTACTTGGATTCAAACCCCATATACTAAAATGTGTTTAGAGGATGATCTTAGAGAGATATTTAACCCTATATTAATACCTCTTAGCCAAAATAGGCATCCAAAGTGGGAAAAAAATTCATGGATTACTCACTAGGTATGAATGGTGAGAGAGGTTTGTGTGACACCAACCTAAACACCTCTAATAATTATTTATTTGGTGGCCTTGGTGTTGAGTTTCACACTCATTTTAGCCACTACCATTATCTTTTTATATTTCCTACTATTATGTTTGTGTGTTTAAAATACTTGTATTTTTTGAAGACCTTAAACCCACATATGAGAAAAACTTAAACAAACATTTGAACCTAGGCTACATGAGCATACTTATCCAAAATCATTACTATATTACCCTATCATATCCATTATCATTTTATTCTACCCCATAATCATACCTAATCTTTCCCTAGTCATCCTAATTTAGTCAAACCCCTATTATTCAACACCATATTACCTAGATCAACATCCTACATAAGCTTTCCTCAAAACCCTAAGTCTAATTTTCCACTTAATATTATCCTATAGTCCACCTAAATCCCATTTACTAACATTAGTACAACTCATCCCCATTATCCATTTACCTAATCTAATCACACACCACCTTAATTATTTTGAGCAAAAGATATCATCCAAATTATTGAACTACTCTCTTATCAAAAAATTGATGCAGTAAGAATACCATCTATAGCATAAAATTTTCATCTAGACCCATCACCATATTTTTAAACCCATTATTATAAGGAATTATAATCTACCTAATATACCCCACTTAGGTAATTTTTCACCCATAGCTCTATCAAAAAATAGTCACCCCTTTATTAGTCACCTATCACTATGCCAAATTAGAAACCCAACATCATTAGACACTTATCATCATGTCACTATGTTATATTAAGTTCACACCATCCCTTTATATCAATTTTTCACTCTTCTAGTTTATAAATAGCACCTTTCATGTTATCCCATCACTCTATTGGTTCAAACGTAGCAACCATTTTTACCATGTAACTTTGCTAGTTTAAATTTGGTAACTATCATATTATATCTCATCATCTTGTTGACACGAACTTCACACATATTAATACTTTTGCATTAGACATCATAATTCTATTTTAAGTCTAACATCTATCATTTGTATAAACCATGTATAGTGTTTATTATCTAGTCAAATCCTAAGTAAGTACCTCCTTACTATTTCCTAAGCCAATTATACTAACTAAAAATATTGGGAACTTATTTTTTCATGATCATAACCTGATAAAACTATAATCATATTCCATACACAAATAATCACCTCAAATATTAAATCTTCACCTCTTATCTACTCATCCAATCCATCGACTTCCATGGCACCTCTTACCCATTCCCAAAAATCAAAATTTGGATAAGCATCAGGACAAATTGATGATATCCATAGGAACCTTGGTGATAAATCTATGGATTTTGAAAAAACTATTAGTGACATAAACACCCTAAGGGGAGATATGGATAATTGATATTAATTTTTGAATAATTATGTGATAAAATCCCAATTTGAATAATTTATTTATGAAAACAAATTAAAATCCCAACACTTCCTTAAAAATGGATCTAAAATGCCATCTAATTTTAACAAGGACCCATTAATAAATATAGTCCAAAGTATTGAAACTTAAAAAACTCATAATGCTCCCCCAAAAATGAAGAGGAAGTCTTAAATCTTGTTGAAGCTAAGGATGAGGAATAAGAGGAAGTTTTTAATGATAAAATGTCACCCTAAACCATCAATATAACTTGAGAAAGGTCCAATAAATGAAAATCCATTTTAGAAGGCCAATTCACAAAGGATTATAAGAAGTAATGCTTAACTACCTTGACCAAAATATTTGATAAATTTGACTACTTAGTTTCCCCCAAAAAATATGAAGTTCATAAACTAGTCTCACTTATGAGAGCTACTAAAAACTTCATCTCATAAACAAAATAATACCCAAAAAAGCCTAAGATTAATCTAAATACCACTTAAAATCCTTTAACCGACCCTAAATTCACTCATAAATGGAAATTTATGAAGTATTCTCTCCAAAATATGGATACATGAACACATTCTAATAATTAGAAATACAAAGACACTTTATCCTATCCACTTGACATGATTATTATTAAGGTACCTTTCCCTACTCATTTTGAACCACCAAAGTTTGAAAAGTAAAAAAAAAGTGGGAACCACAAGGACATGTCAAATAATTATTTATGCATTGACATATAGTGGCTTATAGTGATGATTATATTCTTTGGTTATTCCTCTGATTTCTTGGTGGATCTACATTGGAATGGTTCATGCATTTACCTAATGGATATATTATTTCATTTAAGTACTTAACTAATAAATTCATTCGCTACTTCTCTTATAATTTATAACATGAAATTATTATGTTATATTTACATAATGCTAGATAGATAAATGGAGAGATTTTGGTATCATATGTCTAGCAATGGTCAATCTTGGAAAATTAGTTTATATATTCAATTATTGAATAGGAATTAGTTAACATATGCATCAATAACTTGAACTCATAATTGGGATACCATTTGAATATTAATTATGTTACCACTTTTGATGAAATTATTGAAAAGGGAATTTAAATAAAAAATATCTTATAGAGAAAGGGGTAGTGAATCTCAATTCTATGAATGATCATAATCCAAGTAATAACACCCCTTCATATAAGCCCACAATTTTGAACAAGAATAGGAACATTATTCGATATGGAGTATTGGATGCTTGACATGTCCAAATAGTTCAAATGCCTAAACCTTCCACCAAATCAAAATAACCCACATCAAACATTATTGTTCCATGAGGAATCTCAAAATATAATTCATGTTGACATCACTATAATAATATTTGTGATCCCATTGAAGGTATCTTGAATAAACTAATCATTAAAACCATGATCATCTTGTGAGAAATAAAACCCATTGAAAACAAGAAACTAGATCCTAATTGGCTTAAAGAAAAGGATTATTACCATTATCATTGTGTCAATAAACATGACAATATAAGATGTATAAAACTAAGGAACTATATCTAAGACCTTACTGATATGGGAAAAATATAAGTGGAAAGTAGGGAATCATTCTCCAAAAATAAGAAATTGGGTATCTACCAAGATCGCTTTCCAAAGCATGACCAAAATTTAAAAGGCATGGCTAGAGACAAAGGAAAATATTCATCCACCAAATGAGTTAATTACTACCGAATCCCATACCATTATCTACATAATAATAAAACCATTACAATTAGGAAAAAAACACTCAAATATACACAAGTATAAAAATGTCTTGTTAACAAAATTAAAGGGGATTATTATGATTATGCTCTCATAAACTAACATGGAAAAACCATTTTCCTAGGGGCACCTCCAAAAACCCCATCTAAAAGGTCTTGTATTAAGCTTAATGTATCCAAAAAACCATTTAAAACTCTTGAAGATAAATAAAACCTCATCTAATAACTTGAGAAGGTCCCAACCTAAATTTCCATAAATGATCTTATCATGTCTTCATCTATCCATTATGGCATTTCAAATAATATTATTTAAGTATCTAATGTTCCTGAAGACATTTATGTTAATCAATTTTAAACTCTTATGGATAATTTATCCTAACATAGTAAATCAATTTTAATCCCTTGAACATGATGCCATTTGGTCCTAACCATTAATATTGATTTTTTATAGAGGTTTCTATCTCAAATTAAAAGATACCATAAGTGAGTATAGATGGAAGATTAATTGTAAACCTTGTTTAAATTAATTTAATCAAAAAATTGGGGTATTATGAATGAACACTTGGACACTAGCTTATTGTAATAAAGGTCTATGATGAAAATGATAGATATCATGTTGGAACCATTTATCTTCCTATCATGGTGGGACACATTGTCATTTAGACCCTCATTTATGTTGTTGATTTTGATTTTGTTAGAGGTACAATCACTAAGAGGAGGCATGGTGAATCAGTAGCCCAAATAATCTAGCTTTAACTTTAAACATTTCAAAACTCTTAATTAGTTACCAAAAGGATTTATGAAGCATACACATCATACACATAAATCAACAAGAGAGAGAGAATGAAAAATCAATCACATAACACATGACATGTATGGGAACCCCTCTTAGAGGAGAAAACCCACTAGAACCTATAATTGGAATACTCTCCTATAATAACAAAAACCAATTTAGAATAGCAATACCTTATTAAGGAACTAGCATCACTAATTTAAATGAGATTACAATCCCACAAGGAGCTACTACACCTATCTAGCTGAGCTACCATAACAACTATACCTTTAGAATGTTTCACCTTGAAAGAAGGTTACCACACCTTAGACGTTAAGCAACAATAAAAAACCCTATGAATAGAATATATCTTAAACATTGACTATATGCCAATCTAATGGAGATATGAAGTACATCATCTTTCTTCAACTCTACATAATGCATCCAAAGCCACATTTTGGATCACTCTTCACTCCTCAACAATAACTCTATCACCACATAAACAACATGACTAGATGTTCATTCACTTAGTCCATACTTTGATATATCTCTCAAATAAACCACCAAGATCACATAGACACCATTTATCCTTCACTCACTCTCAAGACATCCAAAACATCCTTTTGAATAATTATAGACCTCTTCACTTATCCTCAATCTACAAAAATAATATTTTGACATCATAAACATGACCTATAGGTCATACACATAGTCCTTAATCTACTATGATCATCAACCCATCAACTAGGCACACTTACTCTCATTCACCTCCTAACCCTTTTCTCTAAACCACACACACAAGCTTCTTTCAAATCACTAAAAACCATCACATTTGGTTTCACCATTTATATAGCATTCATGATCATCACCATCTTGGTCAGCCATTAGGAATGTATTAACCCTTAATTAATATTTCACAATAAGACACAACTCAAAAAAATCTTAGTATGTCAACCATAACATCTATGGGTCACTCTTAAGTAGCTACATGTTTCAATTAGGCCCTTGTAGCTCTTATAGGTCTCATGGAGACCTATTCACCCTTTTATCACTTCATTGATCAAACTAAGAACACAAGAAAAATTTCAAAGTCATAGACCCATGACACAAGATTTATAGGTCCCATTTTAAGTACCAAAATCTATCAGAGTACTTTTCTATTAACCCCCAATTAGCTCAAACACCTCTCTGTACACATAGTCATTATGAAGGAAAAAATAGTTGACTTATAACCCTTTGTTCATACTGTATATGATTGGTTAAACCTCCATATGGTACATATATGGTCCTCATAGAGTCTAAAACATACAGTAATAGATAGTTCACCTTTAAAAATTGAGATGCCAATAAGCACAACTTAAATACCCTTCTCGGGTTACTTGGAGAGCATACACAAAAACACAATCAACTTTGAACCTTCATAGCTTTGACTATACATACTTTCATATATTCAAATCTATATTTATAGATGCACCTTGGATTATTCTACATATTTTATTTTTAATACACTATCTAATTTGTATTGGATGAAAATAACTAGTTTTTCCCTTTGAAAAATTCAAAAATTCAAATGTTAATGGTCACAATTAAAGCTCAGACACTATTATATCATCTATGTTAAACATTGGACACCTTAAAATCGTCTCACTAAATATACATAATTGATCTATATATGTATGAACATCTACTCACCATTATATCTTAGAAGAATCCTAATATTTACCTTTGATCAATATTAAACATTGAACACTTGTCCTCATCTTGTTGCTTCTTAACAACTTAAAACAAATATTCTCTATTGATCCTTTTATAAGGAGATTGATCTTTAATTTCATTAACCAAAAAACACTTTGACTCATTTGAATAAACACACACCATATATATTCACTGTATAATCACCCAAAATACATTAGATCTACATCTAGTCTTGATATTTAACATCATGAAAAATAGACTAAGTATGGGGACCATTGTTATCTACCTAGAAGGCCAATTTTGGACCTTAATAAATTTTTTTGAACTTAGATGCATGATATAAAATTTTGACCATATGATATCCTCATATAGGATAATACAACCATTTATCAATATTCTCTAGGAACCTTTGCATGTGCAAGATATAAGGCCATTAATTTTCTCACTAGAATTTTTTAGCCACAGAGCCAACTATGCCTAGAACTACTTGGAAGGCCAAATTTGTACATGCATATATTTTGATGTGCTTCATCACATGAACTAAAACTTATATCATAGTAACCAGGCATAAAAATTAAAAAAACCATATTATCAACTCATTTTTAAACTACCACATGTGAAAAATATGACAATATCAAAAATGCCTACTTATCTTTTCTTGCCACATTGCAAATTTGACAAAGTATTGTAAAACATTATCAAACTACTCAAGGGCCCAAATTTACACTTGAATATATTATGTTGTGCATCATCTCATGACCTAAAATTTATTTCATATTAACCAAACATAAATTTGATCATAACCATATGACCAAATCCCCTTGACTCATCGACACATGGTAAAGGTTATTTCATCAGACTACCAACTCATATTTTCTACAACTAAACCTAAAATGTATTGATGAAAATAATGATCAAATAGATGAAATTCACCCATGCACACAAGAACTCAAATCATTCTTGACTTTTGATAGAACCCCTTTCATATTATCAATACTTTATACTCATCCTTAATCATCTCAAACCAAGCCAAAACTAAAGATCAACCAAGCATACTAGGATAATCACATTACACACTTTGTCATTATCACTTATAATATAAAGGAACTTCATCCACTCACATAGATACCTTCATGACATAACCATGACATCATTGATAACTCTCTAATATATTTATCATACAACATCATATTGGGTCACCCTTATATCCATGAAATTAAATATGTCCCTTACACTCTCTACTAGTGTCTAGAATCATGACATTCAAGGATGGAAGTAACTATTTTAGGAGATACATAATTTTCCCATAATTTTCATGTCATGGAAGGGATTTACCATGATCTATATTTCCATAAAATTATCACTACCCATTATGATCACAAGTTCAATAAATACATCCATTTAAATGACTTTCCATCCATATATTATGATCCATGTACATCCACTAACATAAAAAAAAATATATATTGAAAGGTTGTGGAGAGTAAGAATACTAAACATTTAGTATGGGTAACCTCCCCTTACAACCTTGTATCCATGGGTCATCCATCATGAATAATCACAAGCTAATTATTGATTAATTTGGACTGACATAATTTGTAAAAATTAGGACTGTTATCAAGAGAGAAACTTGAGATATTAGATGATTAGAAAATGTATTTTCATTTTTCTATGAAGATCCATAATATCTAAAAGTTAATCATATGTCTTAAATCATGAACTTTAAATGGAAAGGACTAGGTAAACAAAAAAAAGCATATTACAACCAATCCTAGTTAATATTAATCCATGGAATTGAGGTCTAAGATACCAACCACCTAACATTTGTCTTTATGATGTTATCTTGGATGATTATTCAATCTTTCAGGAGCCTCTATCTGATAAAGATATCAAGATAGGTTATGTTCACAACCTTTATGAAGATCTTGATGCCCTAAATTTATTCATTAACACTTCCATCTACACCATTACACTTTAAATAAACCACACTACACTTATAAACTAGGATCAATGGGAGGAACCCTCATTTGACACTTTTCAAAATGATGAATCCATGACTGAATACATGGGTGTTTGAACCCACTTACTATCAGATGATCACAAGGATGGTTTGAGGTGAAGCTCAATGATTTAGCTTAATTTAGATAATAGGTTGAATCTCATAATCAAATTAAATTATAAGAATCTAAATAATATATTAATATCCTATCCCCTGATAATAAAAATGATACATTAGAATAAAACCCTCTTCTTTTATCTTGGGATTCACTTAGTACTAAATAAAATAAGTCTTATGATGAACTATTTAGATACATCACTAACATATTCCATTTATTATAATAATACCATTTTCCTTATCCTCCATAAAATTTATAAGATCAATATCCATCATTGATTTGATAAACTATTCATGTTGACATTAGAATCAGAGACCAACCTCTAGTTATGAAGTTTTAAAACACCTTAATCCCTAAGGAAATGTAATTTCTCATTACTATTCTTAAATAATTTATTGACATATTCACCCAGTGTTATTCTAATATGATAGGACTTATTCAAGACTTGGTAGTGCATCATTTGGCCATTCATCCAAATGCCAAACCTATCAATAAAAATATTGAAAACATGGATCCAAAGGTGGAATTCAAATTTAAATAAAAGAATTAAAAATTTATAGAATCTGGTTTCATTTTTCTAATTGATTACTCTAATTAGATCTCTAATATAGTTCCCATTAGTAGACCCCAAGGAGGAACATGCATATGCATTGAATTTTAAGGAATAAATAATGATTTAAATAAAGATGATTTTTCACTACCTAATATTGACATGATCATGGATTCCATTAGTAGTTATGAAATTCTTTCATGCATGAATGGATTTTATAGCTATAATAAAATTTAAATCATAGTAGAGTACCAACACAAAACTACCTTTTGAACTACATGGGGCACTTTTTTATATCACTTAATTCCATTTGGACTTAAATAAATCAATGTTACTTACTAAAGGGATAGGATTTCCATATTATATGATATGATGGACAATATAGTAGAAGAATATGTGGATGATATCTTGGGAAAGTATATAACATGATTTGAGCATCAAATATTTATTTAGAGGATATTAGAAAGATAGTGTGAATATAAATTATGACTTAATCCTAATAATTGTGTATTTAAGGTAATTATTAGAAAATTATTGAGCTTCATTATCTCTAAATGAGTAATCATGGTTGATCATACCAAATTTAGACTTATTACTAAAATGCATCCCCCAAAGAACCTCAAGTAGCTTCAAATCATACAAGTAAAATGACATGCCATCCATCATTTCATCTCAAAAATAGATGATAAACACCAACTATTTTCATAAAATTGTGCACCATAATACACTCTATGGAAATTCCTACAATTTGATGCAACATGGAATCATCTCTCAAGTTGTGGGTGAACTTTTAAGAGAGATATGAATCTCTAGATTATGAGGGCTAGCTACCTAGATTCATATTTAAGTGTTTATCACCTAATACAATTCTTATTTATGGGAAGAGGGTTAGGATTTTTCATTAAAAGGAAACTAAAATAAAGAGGTGATACACCAAGACATATCCCATAGACTATGATACTCTCATTAAGTAACGAAGATTCCAAGACCAATTTTAAGCATTGAAGGAACCTAACATAGTGTTTTAATGTGAAGGTAAGCATACCTAGGATAATAAACAAGATAAATAATTTAGGGGAATATTAAAAACCATAGAGACAATTTCATACTTGAATAGGATCCTAGTAAATTTAGACACTTCACATGACCTATTAAAATTAGAACTCATGTTTGAACATAAAGGATAAAGAGGAGTAAGGATGAAACCATCACTTAGCTCCATTATAAATCACTCACAAACTTATAAAAAATGTTTTGAACTCATAATCATACTTATATTCAATGTTTAAAGAAAAAATTTAATTTCATACTAGTAGGGTCTCACCATACTAGCTATGGTCTCCTTTACAATAGCCAAGATGGCTCACATTTATAGAATTTAGAAGAAGAAAGATAAAAGAGAAGTTGAAAATGCATATGGAAAAGTGTAAAAATTTGAGGATCAGTTATAAAGAATAGAAATGAGGTGGAAAAAAATTTATTAAAATTATTTACACACCATCATATCCCATATAAGCCTCTTCTTCAAATGTGGCATAACAATCTCCTCAATCATTCTCTCTTGTGAAACTGCCTTTATGATGGGATTTCAAGAGCACTTAAAAGTAGTCTAGGGAAATTATTTTAATGAAAATGAGGTGTATGAGAGATCAAGTAACTGATTTTGACATGTGTCCATTCCAAACTAAGCACCTTCCTTGATGTGGCATTGAAAATCTTCACAAGCATCTTTAAGTCTTGAAACTCCTTCTTGACAAGTGGAAAAAGGAAATAATTTAGTCATGAGATCACTTAGATAGTTATATTTACATCATAAGGAAACTTTTAAATCATCTTGAATCATATCAATCATTTACATCTCTTGCAATCATGAATTCCCCTCTTTGGTGTCACAAGGCCTCTTTATTTCACTAGGCCCAATTTGGCCAAAATAGATAAAATCTGAATTTAGCTCAATTGGTGAAATTTTTATTCATGAAAGGGATATTTTCATCATATTTTACTAAAAAAATTTCATCTAGAACCATCAAAGTATCTTCAAGTCCCCATTTTACTCATAGAGCCTTCACTAGGCATATTCCTCTTGTAGCCATATTTTTGCATAAATCCACTTGTGTAGGGGAATGTATATACATAAAAGACTAATTAAGATAATTTTTTATTACCCTTTTACCTCATTTTTATCTATTCCAAGTTTCATGGTTATACAATTAAGGCAAGTGTGCTTTTTCAGATCAATTAGTCCTCCCAATTAGGCCTAATTAGGCCTCCTTAGCCTAGAAGACCAAAAAATACTCATTTTGTGCTTCCACACATGTGAACTAAGAAATTAACCTATTATTAAATTTTATTATCTCCTCATCATTCCTCATGTTTAATTTGAGCATTTCATCATTTGTACAAACCCCTATTTTAGCATTAAATTCTCTTTTTTGGACTATTTTATACAACCTTGTACTTGCATGTATAGACCAGTGTCATGAGGTGGATCTTAAGAGAGTTATAAAATTAATATTGATGAGTTTCAAGATTGAAACATATATTTTAGTGATTCTATTGGCATTTCTTTCTGATTGGGTTCAAAACAAGGTTTGAAAGGGTTTTGAGTGGTTTCAGATCTTCTTAACATTTGTTCATAAAGAAAAAACAGTGGACCTCCTAAAAAATTACACTAAGGGATTCTCAGGGACCCTCTCCAACTCTTATAAATGACTCAAGGTTCTATTTAAATGGTCATGAAATTTTTGAGCTTTTTAACTTAGCATTCGAGTTCTTATGCATTTTCTGGGGGTTTGGGAGCTTGCAAGCCAAAAGATAGATTTATGATGATTCCATTGAAAACCAATGGCTCATAAACCTCTATATATGTCCCATGAACATTCCTCAATAATTTCAATATCTCTTCAATAGCTGAGAATTAAATTTAACTCTTTTTTGGTATTAGGCTTGTGCCTTACCAATTAACCTACCTATACTTTTGATACAAAATGACCCTCCAATGGTATATTTTGACTTATAATGGATTAAACACACATAAAATACCTATATAAACATGAATTTATCACATGAAAAACATATATTAGGTTGAACAAGCATATGACCTCCAATTTAACTTCTAGTCCTAAGGCTTTCCTTCAAACTTGACTATAACCCTTGTTGTGTAGGGTGCCCCATTTACCTTCAGAACCTATATATTGATTTATGATGCCTCCCTAGGTGTTTTAAATCCATGAAAATAATATTGGGGTATATTTAATTTTTTGGTCCATGTTCCATCATACTTATCTCAAGGCTATCTCTTCAACATTAAAGGAATGTACCCTGTCTAAGACAAAATACGAGGTATCTCACCTATCTTGTAATTAAAAATAAACATTAGATAGGATAATATATGTATCAATGATGATCCACACAAAAATTAAATCTCTAATGATGAGTATAGACCCCTAAACTTCCTAAAATTCCTAGGCAGACCTTCTTAGACAATCCATATAGGGTATTTTTAGGAATGGATTGTGTTTTATGGGAAATGGAGACCCTTGTCCTATCCTAAGATCATTAAAAGTACTTATACAAGCTTAAATACCACATAATATGTCTTCAAAATCTCTCTCCAATAATTTTACTTTTTGAGTCATCACTATGCTTTGGCAAACATAAGTCTACCTATAAAACCCTACCTAAGTCAACTTGTCCTATCTATAGATGATCATTTGGTATTAAATTATGTATTTTTTACTCCTCTTAATTATCTTGGTTCATGTAACCTCCTTATTCTTTTATCCTTCTTGGAAACCTTTCAAACCATATCAATTCTTTGCCTAGGTTCCCAATTGGGACACCCTGCCATGACTATGATAGTCACTATTCTACCCTTGTTCTAAGGTGTTTTGGCCTTTTTCACCCTTGTTAACTTTATTTTTAGGTTTCCAATGAGTTTTTTTGGGTCAATCTACATTTTTATAAATCAAATATCACCACTACAACCTTTTTTAGTGCAAGGAAAACCCACATCTCATTCATTGTCTTGCCAACACTATTTCACTATGTTTCATGGACCTTCTAGGCCTATTATAGGTATCAATGGCTCATTTTAGAGTTTGTTGATGATGAATTAGCCTTCCATATAGTTTTTTTAATCTCAAAACACCTTATATCTCCTTTAAAAATTAAAATAGGGTCTTAAATTCCAACCTTTTCCTCACTGTCCACATAATCCAACTATATGTGCTCCTTCCCAGGCCTATGGGTTGTATTTAGGATCATTTGGATCATGGTAGTGAAGTCTAGGGCTTGTTAAGGTTGTATTTATGTAAATATTACTCAAAATAGGACCCTATTTTCTTATTTATAATCCTCAATTCCATCTCTTTGTGCCAATTATTAAAACATTGCCTTCACTATATACTATGCCTTGTGTACAGACATGGGGTAGGCTTAAAATGACATTTCATGAAATACAATTATTCTTCATAACCTAAGTGATCAAGACTCATTATTTATTTATTTTTAATTTTTTCCCCTTGAGAGAGTAGGTCTAGATCCTTCATTCATAGTGTAGGTCGTAGCCTCCTTCCAAATCCTATAGACAACACTATCTACTTTCAATGGTTCACTAGAAACCTTTGAGGGTCTAAAAAACAATCTCATACTTGTTTTTTCAAGCTCAAAATTGGCATAGTGGATTATTTATAGGTATAATTAAAAGGATAAATAATTACAGGCATTGATAAACCATTTTTTTGTCTATGCACTAATCCAAAAAAACCCAAGGACCTCTATTTGGTCTATTTATGGACTGAGAGGACCAAACTCAATCACTTAATGTTTTGAATGAAAATATCAATTATAGTCCATTTTAGTATTTATGGAATGAAATACATGACTCTTGAAAATTATATAACCTCAAAAATAAATCCCACCATGAATTTGATGGCTCACACCTCCATACAACCTCTTGGAGCTCAAGCATAAGATGATTGCAAGTACAAAGGTAGCAAACAAGAGAGTATAGGAAATTAGCTTTAAAGAATCATAACTTGATTTTATCTCTTCCAATGGAATTTAATGAAGACACATTTTCAAAAATGAACCAAATAATATTTATCATCTCATGGAACCATATTATATGTTTCAAAACTTAGGTTATATGCCTATGAATGCAAACTTTGAGAAACAAGCACATTTTGGAATTAACCTTCAAGGTAATTTAAAGATAAGTGTTTTATGATTTAAGTATCATGGGGAGGAATATATTCCCACCTAAAAACACCTCATCAAACTCACATAACTCTCTAGATTCCTATAAAGAATAAATAGATGCAAACTTACACCCCTCTTGAATGTAATTCCATAAAAAGCTGCCTAGAGTGTAAACAATTGTTCATGAAGGAGTATACATCAATATGAGACTTATTGTTATGAAAATAAATTTAAATCATAAGATAATCCAACCCTAGAATCAGTCTTTCCAATTCCACCTGTACAGCCTATAGCGAGTGATTGAATTTTCCCTTCTTTGGTTTGCCAAGTGAAAATGGAGGAAAACTAGAGAAAAACTAAAATTTATAATGAAATATATTCATTAAAATAATTTAAATGGATTTATATAGGTGAAGTGTCACTACACCCATGTTGTTATCTGCAAGTGAACTCAAGGAGTTTGTGCAAGTGCCCAAAAACTCTTATTTTTAAGGAAAAACTACCATTTCTTGATCATAACAGAATTATAACTATCACCTAACTAATTATAACGTTATTTGACCTTATAAACATTTATATCCACATTTATGACATATTTTTAAACTCCCACCATCTGTACAAGTCAATTTATTAGCTAAAGATTTGGCCAAATGACCCTTTTAACACCGCAAAACTAGCAAGTGGTCAATTTATCACTTGTAAACACTTTGAAACCTATTAAAGACAATTTTAATACATTTAAAAAATATATTTAGTATTTAACTATGTTTGATCATAGTTGACCAATGTTGACTTTTGTTAACTAGGAGAATACAAAGAGGATGGGTTTCAATATGGACTAGGGAGAGGGTAAGTGAGACATGTAGGATAATAGAAGACCTCATAAGACATATGAAACTTTATCTAAAAGTTTTAAATATTATGGGTTGACCAAAATTTTATTTGGGGTTAAATTTGGTCTACATTCTTGGTGATTCCCAGGGGTGGCATGCTTGTTATGCCTAAGACTAGTTGTCTAATCCCTCCATTGGGCATGGAGTCATGCATACGAGAAATAAAGTTGACTTGAATAGAATTTTGGCTCAAGGGAAAAAATTTCTTTGACATACACACAAAAAATAAAATACATGAACAAAAGGAAAGAAACACACTTGTGCCAAGAATCACTTAGGAAACACAAGATAACTAAAATAAACCACTCTAAAGTGTACACAATAGATAGACAAAAATGATCCTCCTAAATCAAAAGGAAATATTTTCATACCATTTCCTTGAATTTAAATTAAATAATTTTTAATCTACCACTTATGACTTGTCCTTATTTTTTTAAAACTTTTCTTACTTCCCATGGTACTTGTATTGACTTCATTTGGTTTCACAACCAAGAACATGTGTTTAGTAGAAACATACTCCTCTTGATTGGTGTGAATGGAAACCATATTCCTTGGTTAAAGTGTTTTTCCATTTATTATAGACTCATTTTTATCTTCACATTCAACCTCAACCTCAAGTGTATTTTCATCATCAAGGTTGTATTCATTTTGAAAACGATGTTCTCCATCAAAGTTTAGTGTTTCTAGTAGCTGAATCCATGGGAGAGGTTCTTCAAAACATACTACCTCTCTTGTCACCTTGTAATATTAATACATATTATTAATTTTATCCTTTTGAGATAAATGATGCTTACCTTTCTCTTCTTGTGGAGGTGTTTCATGATCTTCAATAGGTTTAACTGCAACATCTCCTTCAAAACTCTCCTCAAGCTCTTCATGAAGTGGAGATACATCATCCAAGATTAAGAAAAATTTCTCAAGGTCATCCCAAAATTACAACTCTTCAAATTCAATATAAGGGGCTTCAATTTCATAAAAATTCTTGTTATCTTCTTGTGGAGCATCATGTTGGTTAGTGGGCACCTCTTTTTCACCTTGTGTTGCAGGTTCATCATCATTATCTTTCATGGAGCATGGCAATTCATCAATCCACTCAAGATCTACTACTTCTTGTATTACCATTAAAGTTTCTTCTTCTCCCAAAACCTTTGTTTTCTTCTCCATATCATTAGCTCCTTCTTCAGTGTGTTCAAGGAAATCATCTATGCTAGCATCTTCCCCCAAATATTATGGAGTTTTAGGAACAATTAGTTGATATGAAGGCAATAGAGAAGAAGAATTTAATGGAAATCCTTTAGGTGATTTTTCAACCTTATCCACATTATTATCTTCCTTTTGAAATTTCATAAGAATGGTACCTTGGATACTACCTTCTCCATGAGTATCCCTTTGCATGAGTTTTTGTTTTTCTGATGTGAGGCAAGGAATAGCTCGTTCTTGTGCTACTAAGGCTTGACAACCTTGTCCACCATCATACAAAAACTGACCTTGAGATTGTCTGCAATGATCAAAATGTTCCTCTAATTGAACTACATTGGTATGGATTAGAATAATAGCCTTTTTGGATGGAATAAAATCAGGATTATAGCTATTAGGTTACCTATTGAAAACTTGATGACCTTGGTAATTGTATTGGGGATTGGGTGGAGTACTTACTTGTAATTGAGATTGTTTGAGCTGAGATTGTAATGACATAATCATTTCATCTTTGTTTATAACCTTTTCCACCTTCTGAGGAGTGATTATAGACTTGACATTCACATTCAGAACTTTATCTACACTTGGGGTTTCAAATGAACAATGAGATAACAAAGGCATAACAACTCTTGGGGACAAATACCTAGCTATTATCTAACTATCCTTATCTTCAATATCTATCTCATATGCATCAAGTAGATTAAATCCTCCTATTACCTACAATATTAATGCCACATCAGTGTTAATGGCCTTGAGATAACTGGGAAACACAAATCTTGGAGGGGGTCTCATGATAGGTGGAAACATATACCATGTCCTTTGAAATATTTCATTTAAATCTCCCATAGATTCATTATGACCTCTCTTTATCACATTCATCTAATGGATGAGTGAAGTGTGAACACTCTTATTCTAAAACCTATTCACTAACAACTCTCTAAAGCCATTCCAACTAGTGAAGCAACCACCTCCCAATGTCCTATACCAATCAAGTGCTTTACCCTTTAGAGACATGACAAGTAGCATAATAGCTATGTTGACTTGAGTGATATTGTGAAAATTACAAAAATATGAGATGCCCCTAATGTGTTTAGATGGGGTAATATAACCTTATCCATTAAATTTAGGATGAATTTTGGTGGCATTGAGAGGGATAGGGTCATATACAAGAATATTGATTGGGTTTTGGGTGTTTAAGGGTGGGAAAGGATGTTTCTTAGTCATCTCTTCTTCTTCCTAACAATGAAATATATAGTGGAAAACTTGATCTACAACTAGATATTCTCACCTTTTGGAGTTGCCAAATGTTAGATTAGAAATACTTCTACAACCTTAGTCTTGTCAAGACCAACATTAACCTTGACATGGAAGAAATTAGGACCAACAGTCCCACCAAGCATGCCAAAAATTTTGTCATCAAAATTTTCACCATAGGACACTCTATGAAGTTCCTACAATTTGATGTAACATGGAATCATCTCTCAAGTTGTGGGTGAACATGTAAGAGAGATGAATCTCTAGATTATGAAATATGAGGAAAAGTGTCCAAATGTGAGGATCATTTATAAATCATAGAAATGAGGTGGAAATTTAGCTAAGATATTGATTTACACATCATCCTATCATAGATAAGCCTCTTCTTCAAATGTGGCATATCAATCTCTTTAATCACTCTCTCTTGTGAAATTACCTTCATGACAAGCTTTCAAGAAAACTTAAAAGAAATTAAAGGACACATGTTTCATGGAAATGAGGTGGAGGAGAGATGAAGTAACTAATGTGGACATGTGTCCATTGAAAATTGAGCACCTTCCTTGATATGGCATTGAAACTCTTCACAAATATCTTTAAGTCTTGAAACTCCTTCTTTATAAGTGTAAAAGGCAAGAATTTGATCATTATATCTCTTTTAAAGTTATATTTACATCCTAAGGACACTTGGAAATCATATTGAAGCATCTAAATCAGTTACATCTCCTAAAATCATCAATTCCCCTCTTAGGTGTCACAAGGCCTCTTTGTTTCACTAGGCCCAATTTGGCCAAAATATCTAAAATTTGAATTTAGCTCAATTTGTGTAATTTTTATTCATGAAAGGACTATTTTAATCATATTAGACTAAAAATAATTCATCTATAACAATCAAACTCTCTTCAAGTCCCCATGTTGCTCATAGAGCCTTGACTAGGCCTATTCCTCTTATAGCCCTATGTTTACATAAATCCACTTGTACAAGGGAATGTACAAACTTCCAAGACTAAGTGAGACCATTTTTTTATTAAACTTAAGGTAAGTGTGCCTTTTAATATCCATTATTCCTCTCAATTAGGCCTAATTAGGCCTCTTTATCCTAAAAGACCAAAAATAACCATTTTGTGATTCCACACATTTGAACTAATAAATTAACCTATGAATCACTTTGTTCATATCCTCATCATTCCTGATGTTGAATTTGAGCTCATGATCATTTGTATAGACCCTTGTTCTAGCATTAAATTCTCTTCCTTGGCCTATTGCATATAACCTTGTAGTTGAAAGTAAATACCAGTGGCATGAGGTGGATATTAGGAGAGTTATCAAAGTCATATTTATTATTTTCAATCTTGAAACATCCATTTGAGTTATTTTTTTGTCCTTTCTCTCTCATCAGTTTCAAAATAGGGTTTGTAAGGTTTTGAGTGGTTTCAAATCTTCTTAACATTTGTTCATAAATAATAAATGTTGGACCTCATAAAAATGAAACTAATAAATTCTAAGGGACCCTCTCCAAATTATCCAAATTCCTCAAGGTTCCATACAAATTGTCATGAAAGTTTTGAGTTTTTCAACCTAGCATTTGAGTCATTCTTATGCATTTTATGAGGGTTTGGGAGCTTGAAAGTCAAAAGATAGATTTATGATTATTACCTTGTAAAAAAATAGCTCATACACCTTTGTATATGTCCCATTAACATGCCTCAGTCATTAGAATATCTACTCAAGAGATAGGAATGAAATTTTACTTTTGTTTGGCATTAGGCTTGTGCCTTGCCAATGAGCCTGCCTACACATTAGACTTAAAATGACTCTCTAATGATTTATTTTGAATTATTATGGATTTAAAACACCCAAAATACCTTTGTAAACATGATTTGATCACATAGAAATCATATATTAGGTTGAAAATGCAAATGAACTCTAATTTGACTTTTAACCCTAAGGCTTTCCTTCACACTTGACTATAACCCTTATTATGTAGGGTTCCTTATTTTATATCAAACCATATAGGTTGATTTATCATGTCTCCCTTGGTGTTTTATAGCTATTAAAATAATGTTTGGATGTCTTTAATTCTTTTGGCCCATGTTTCATCATACTTCTCTCAAGGTTGTCTCTTTGAACCTGAAAAGAGTACCCCCTATTTGAGATAAAATAAGGAACATCTCACTTATATTTTCCTTAAAAAAACATTTGAGAGGCTCATATATGTATCAATGATGATATGAACAAAAATTAAATATCTGATGAAGATTTTAGACCCCTAAACTTCTTGAAATTCCTAGGCAGACCTTCCTAGACAGTCTATACATGGCATTTGTGGGAATGGACTATGTTTTATGGGAAATGGAGACCCTTATCTTGTCCTATGATCATGAAAAATTATTATAAAATATTAAATACCACATAATATTTCTTTAAAATCTCTCTCTAATAATTTTAATTATTGAGTCATCATTCTGCTTTGGCAAACACAAGCTTACATAAAAAACCTTGGCTAAGACAACTTATCCTACCTGTAGATGATCATTTATCCTTAAATTATGGATTTAGTCATAATATTAATTATATTGGGTCATGGAACCTACTTATTCTTTGATACTTATTTTAAATCTTTCAAACCATATCAATTCTTTGCTTAGGTTCCCAATTAGGACAACCTGCCTTGATTGTGATAGTCACAATTTTGCCCCTGTTCTAAGGTGTTTTGGCATTTTTCACCGTTGTTAACTTTGTGTTTAGTTTTTCCATGAGTTTTTTGGGTCAATATAAATTTTTATAGACAAAATATCACCAGTAAAACCTATTTTAGTGAAAGGAAAACCCACATCTCATTCATTATCTTGCCAACACTATTTGATTGTGTTTCATGGACCTTCTAGGCTTATTGTAGGTGTCCATGCTCATTTTAGAGTCCGTTGATGATGAATTAAAATTAATTATAGTTTTTTGAATATCACAACATATTATATCTCCTTAAAAACTTAAAATAGGGTCTTAAATTATAGCCTTTGCCTCATTATCCACATAACCCAATTGTAGGTGCTCCTTCCCAAGCCTGTGGGTTGTATTTAGGATAATTTGGATCATGGTAGTGAAGTATAGGTCTTATTAAGGTTGTATTTGGATAAATATTACTCAAAATAGGACCCTAATTTATTATTTTGAATAGTCAATGCCATCTCTTTATGCTAATCATTAAACCATTGCCTTCACTGTATACTATGCCCTATGTGTAGACGTGGGGTAAGCTTAAAAGGTCATTTAATGCAATATAACTATTCTTCATGACTTAAGTGATTAGGAATCATTCTTGATTTGTTTTTAATTATTTCCCCTTACAATATTATTTATATAGTCCTTCATGCATAGTGTATGTGGTATCCTCCTTCCAAATCCTGAAGACAACATTGTCTACTTTTAATGGTTCACTAACAACCTTTGAGGGTCTCAAAAACACTCTCATTCTTGTCCTTTCAATCTAAAACTTGAAATAGTGGATTATTTATAGGTAGGAATAATAGGAAAAATAATTTTTGGTATTTATAAACAATTTGGTTAGGCTATGCACTAATCCTAAATAACCTAAGGACCTCTGTTTGGTCCATTTATGGACTGAGAGGACAAAACTCAATCACTTAATGTTTTGAATGAAAATCACACTTATATTCCGTTATAGTCTTTATGGAATGAAACACATGAATATTTAGAATGATATAACCTCAAACATACATCCCACCATGCATTTCATGACTCAAACCTCCATGCAACCTCTTGGATCTCAAACATAAGATGACTATAAGTACCAAGGTAGTGAACAAGAGAGTATAAGCAATTAGCTTTGAAGAATCATAAATTTATTTCATCTCTCCAAATGTAATTTAATGAATAAAATTTTTATAACATGAACCCAATAATATTTTTCATCCCATGGAACCATCTTTTACATTGAAAAACATAGTTTACATGCCCATGAATGCAAACTTTGAGAAATAAGCACATTTTGGAATTCTCCTTCAATGGAATTGAAATAGAAGTGTTTTATGATTGAAACATCATGGAGATGAATATATTCCCACATAAAAACTCCTCATAAAACTCACATATCTCCATGTATTCTTGAAAATAAGAAACACATGCAAACTTACACCCCTCTTGAATGTAATTCCATAAAAACCTGCCTACAGTGTAAATGATTATTCATGAAAGAGGAGCCAAAAATATGAGACTTAATTTTATGAAAATTAATTTCACTCAAATTCAAATTCACCCATATATTCACTCTTTCCAATTCCACCTATATATCCTATAGCAAGTGCTTGAATTTGCCTTTCTTTGACTTGCCAAGTGAAATGGAGGAAAACAAGAGAAAAAATGAAATTCATGATGAAATATATTCATTAAAATAATGGAAATTGATTTGTGTAGGTGAAGAGGCACTACACCCACGTTTTTAGTTCAAGTGAACTCAAAGAGTCTGTACAAGTGCCCAAAAACTCTTACTTTAAAGGAAAAACTATCATTTATTGATCATAAAAGAGTTATATCTGTAACCTAACTGATTCTAACATTATTTGACCTTATACACATTTATATACACCTTTATGACATATTTTTTAACTCCCACCATCCGTACAAGTCAATATATTAGCAAAAAAGTGGTTAAATGACCCTTTTAACACCTGAAACCTAGAAAGTGGTCAAATTATGACTTATAAACACATTAAAACCTATAAAATGAAATTTTAATACATTTAAAAAATAAATTAATCCTTTGACTAATTTTTACCATAGTTGACCAATGTTGACTTTTGTTGACTAGGCTAGTACAAAGAGGATGGGTTTCAGCAACGACTAGGTAAATGGTAAGTGAGACATGTAGGACAATATATGACCTCATAAGACATACTAAACTTTATATAAAATTTTAAAATATTATAATCTGACCCAAATTTGACTTTGGGTCAATTTTGGTTTATACCAACCCTTGATACATTTATTAAATAAAGAAGATTAGTTTTACTATAATACTAAATGTCAAAATGATTTTGAGGATATTTAACAATAATAGTTAAAACCTTTAGTGCTCACACCACTAACACCTATGAATCCTCTACTCCTATATATCTTGGCAACTCAAAATTCCTTTGGAGATCTATTAGCATAACATAATGAGTATGGAAAGTATTGATGCATGTAAGTGTATCATAGATGGTTCTTAGTGTTTAAGAAACACTAATCATTATTGAATTCATAAAATCCAATACATGATTTATAGGTTTTGATAATAATATTATCTATGGTGGAATAACTGTATAACAAGTGAACTATTTCACAATATTTATAGTGTTTGGTTGATGGGAGTAACCATGGCATGCTAGCTAATCTTTATGAAAATGAAAGTGATCCTGACTAAGTGAAGTGAATTATGCTCAAAGAAATAAATATAGAGGATAAGATAAAGTGTATATTTACAATGAAACTATTCTAAATTTAATTGATCAAATAAATAAGGAAAAAGAAAGGTAGGGCGAAGAAGGAACATGTTCGTGTTACTGATCTTTAATCATAGATATTATGACAAAGTTCATATGTCATCCAAATATGCACTTGAAACCAATATATAGTGTAGATCTAAGAATTTGAATGAAACCACCAATGTTTGGCAAGGTGTTAAAGCAAACCACAAAGAGGCTAAAATGCTTAAGGCTTCTAAGGGCTATAAGAGGTTTACAATGGCTATCTAGTTTGATAGATTGCACCAAGATATAGACAGACTTATGAGCCAGGTTAGGAATATCATGATCAAGTACACAAATGATGAAAATATCTCTTTTGGATCCAACCCTAGTAACACAAGTAGCTAAGACTAGACTATTGATTGCATATAAATTGCAGAAACAAAAATATTGAATAAAGAGAGCTAAAAAATGAAATGTAAATCTAGATGCTAAGGCACTATCAGGCTAAATGAAAGATGTTTTAAGCAATAGATATTATTTCAAGAAAAGGTTCAAGAGAATGTCTAGTCTAGGTTTGAGTTATCTTTCAAATTCAACACTATTATTTTCTAATAATGCAATGTTATAGTTTATCAAGAGAGGGAGATTGTTTAAGCAAGTTGTCTAGTTTTTTTAAAATAATGTAGAGTCCTACTATATAATAATTTTTTTTCAATGAAATCATAACATGTAATAGTAAATATTTCAAGAAATGAATATATCTTGTAACCACCTATAAATACATAAAATTTAGAAAATCTTCTAAATAATACACAAAATAATTAAATCACCAAAACAAATCAAACCCTAACATATATACTACATAAAATAATGGAGTTTCACTTTGCATAGAAGAGTTCCCTCAAATCTAGCTCAAAGACAATGTGTAGATATTCTAGGAACCAACAATATAGGAGGAAGAAAAGCTATGTGTAAGTTGAATTCCAAAGTAAAAGCCAATAGAAAATAAGGAGGTGAAATGAGAATTTGAAATGGTGTAAGAGCTCCAAATTTTTTTAAAAAATAGGTGTAAATCCAAATGTAGAAGTTTTAAGAAAGCCATAAAGAAGTAGTAACAACTAAGAATAGTAATGGAGTCTCTAAGAAAATGTGTAGCAACATATAGAATCCTCTATCACCAATCAAGCTCAAGAGTGACAAGAATGAATCAAGAGAGATTCAAGAAGGCATGATACTCAAGAGAGGGAAGACAAATCAATAAAGAGTGTGGAGAGAGAAGAGATAGGTTCAAATTAATGAGAATTAGGTATATATCTCAACCCGAAGAGGCACTTTTTCACATGTTATACCTATGTAATGGCCTAAGTCACAGTGTTTTTGAAGGAATCATGTAGCCTAATCCATGGGTTTCCTTCACATAAACCATGACTTGGGTTAAACCAATTCCATTTCTAGCTCTAGTTACTATAAATAAGGGACATAAGTGATATCAAATCAAATCATACTATCTAGAATTACACACACTAGGGTGCTAGCCCTAGTGTTCTACTTGTGAAGGATATGGGTGAACTAGACACCCTTGAAAAAGAGAGAAGATCATGCACCACCTTCAAGAAGGGGAGAAACTCATAACTAGGGATGGCCTAGACACTGGTGAGTTGAGACATGGATAATAATGAGTCATAGAATAATTATACATAGTATGAGCCTCAATCATGAGCATTAGTCAAGGAGCTAATGATTATGTGATACTCAGTGGCATTATTCATCTCACTGGTAAAGAAGAAACCAAATACAACAAGCTCATGGCCTTACATATCATCCATAACCCAAGTGATAGTTATCAGTCCTAATTTTTCATAACTACCACCATCAGTGTGAATCACCATTGAAAGGTGCACCATAGTGGGGGTCAAGAACATAATACTAACAACTACCAACAAGCAATATTAAAGTAAAATGGTGTAAGTGAGTTTCATGATAGAAATAAATAATGACATCAAGACAAAATGATAGTGGTTGACCAACACTGGCCATGGTAAGAGGTAACAAGGTAAAGTAGGGAGATGTTTTGAGAATATGCAGACCACTTAGCAAGACTAAAGCAAGTCCCAAACCATCATAGCTAGTTGATAACCCTACCTACAACCATGATGAACAAGAGAGAGAGGGAGTGAAAATAGATTGAATGTGAAAAATTAGAGAAATGACTAACTAAAATAATCATAGAAAGTAACTTATATCCCTAGGTGCCCATGAGATGGGGCACGAGCTTGGAAGGTTAATAAGGACCTAGAAGGGGTCATAAGGGCCAAAATGGGGCTAGAGTGGGACCAAAGAAGCCTTGGATTAAAAATTGAGGCTACCAATGTGGTCGAAACATGACCAAACCTCTAAAATGGAGGTTTTATGATCTAAATTGAAAAAATGGGTAAAACACCCAAAAAGGGCACACAAAAATTAAGAAAAAAGTGCTAAAAAGGGGAAAAGATAGAGAAAAGTCAATCGTTTTCACTCTTATTTTCACTCTAAGAGAGCCAAAGGAGAGCCCAAGAGAAATTAAATCCCAAGAAGAGTAAATGAGGACACATGAGAACATCAAAGATGCACATGATGGTCTAGGTAAGATTTATGAATGATTTTTTTGGGAATTTAATCATTTTGGGGGGTTTAGAAGGCCCTATATGCATTTTAACTAATTTTGAATGATTCAATGGGTGAATCAGATGAAATAAGGATTCAAAGTAATGGCCTAGGTGATCTAGGGAAAATAGGACCAATGAGGGCTCAAACTATGGCTCGTGGAGCAAGAGATGGGGAGTTATAGGGCTCCCCAGGGTGTCCCAATGCAAGACACAACTTTGCCTATAAAACTACAGCATGGGGTATAAAAGCCCTAAAAAAAGGCCTCGAGGATATTATACGGGGTTGTAATAGGAAAGGAGAAATAAAAATAACTTAAAAGATCAAAACAATCATTTTTTACTTATTCTTACTTAGTTTTTAGCCAGTAGACTAATCCATTTTCTTGCTTGTATAGACACATAAAGGAGTTAACACACTATAGGAGGGAGGGCCTTCATAGGTGAGAGAGAGGCTAACATAGTGAGATGGGTTATGTGACGTGACCAATGATAATATAGTTCCAACATGGTTGGTTGAGGAGGTAGATGCTCTACCTGTGGTAGACCAAGATCACCTATAGAGTGCATGACTTTGGAGACTAGTACACATGCCTTGGTTACATTTTTCTAAGGACCTAGTGAATGTATTAGTGATTGTATGGGTAATAGAGAGGCATTTATTCTAGCTAGCACTTGATATATAGGTTATCCTTAGTATTAAAAATTTATACCAACTTTATAGGGTGGAATTGATGGAAAAATAGATAGAGCTACCACCAATACAAGATATAATGATAACAGATATCTACTTGGTGGGACCCCACCCTTAGTAGAATAATCATGGAGTGCAAATCACATAATTGTCTCTAAGGGTACCCACTTTCAAGATAATGATATCAAGGACTATGGTAGGGAGTCTCTACATTGTTCAAATTATAGGGTGATTACCTTTCTTATTAATAAGAGTTGTCCAATATATAGAGGGAGGATAAAGATATTCCAGGGGCTAATATATCCTATGTGGATTGTATCAGTAGTTGGATCACATTTGGTGCATAAGGTTAGGTAGATTAACATATCCCAACTTACTCATGTCTTGGGCCTATGAGGGGCTCCCACTAACATGACTGAGGATAAAATATGGTAATGATGTATACCCTACATTGGAAGAGGGCTTGGCATGGACTGCATAGTTCATAGATAAGTTTAGGCTTGTGTAAACCACTTTGGATCTAGATGTAGTGTGTAGATACATCTATGATCCTTATAGGTCTATATTGTGGCTAAAGGATACTAAGATAGATCCTTATGTTATATGGGAAGATCTTTGAGGTCTATAAGGGTTGTATCATCATCTAGGGTGATAGGCTCTAATGGGGTAAGAGAGACAAGCACAACCCAGGCTAACTAGGCATGAGCCTAGAAGAAAGCCAAAATAAAGAGGGGGTAGTGGTGGAGAAAGGCCACCATAGTAAGGACCACTACCATAAAAAGGAGTATGACATGTAGTAGAGCCATAAGGGCCATAAGTGTTACCAAGTAAAAAAAGTGTATTTACTAGATATCACTTTATTTTTGTACTCATCCTTAGTGAGAGCTGATACGTGACTAATACATATGGTTTGTGTGTGTGTAAGAGACTATCCTAGCTAGAATATATCCCAAGTAGACCTAATAATAAGGGAAGTGATTATTGATGTGGTAACAACACCCATGATGGAGTGGGTGCCACATCTACTAGCAAGAGCTAAATACTCACTTTTAGTGGGTGGGTGCATGAGCCTCACTCAATTTGGTAAGGTCATAACACCAGGTACCATATCTAGAGGTAGAGTCATCATGACATGAATTATATATGGTAAATTAGAGTGTAGATACAATGGATTCTAAGACATGATTGGATTGATTAGAGGCCAAGATCGATTGGCTATAGGCTAATCTATCCCAAAAGTAGGATAGAGGAGCTAAGGCCCTTGGAATGAAGTCAAACTGACTAGTTATACTATAGGATATCATATCTTGACTAGTCAAAAGGTAGAGATCAAGATCTCCACCTGGAGCATGACTATTATAGATAGTGCCTTGTCATAGGTTGACTAGGGTATGCATATGTAACCATGCATGTGATATTTTTTTGGGGATTGCGATCTTAAGCTGACAATAAGCTATGTGATGTACATAGAGAAAAATATGTATTTTTTGTGATGTATATATAGTGGTTTTCTTAGTATTAACACATGTGTGTATGTGATTTTGTGTGTGATGTGTATGCTTAATCTGATATAGACTACTAGATACATGTCATTAGATAGTAGGAACTACTAATAAAGAACCTGTGTGCACACACATATGATAGCAACATGAAGGTTAGTGGTGATAGAAAAGAGGAAAGGCTCATCTTACTAGCATAAGCAAATTTCTTGGAGGGCCACGTGGGCCCTAGACATGAAATGTCTTGAGGTGGAACCCATTGATTGGTTGCTGCACTGGCTCACCTTTAAGGATCAAGAGATGAAAAACCCCATTCTCTAGAGATGTAGTGATAAAAAAGTTGTAAACTAATTATGTGAAAGTTTTCCCTTATTATCATGATCCTTACCAAAAATGAGCACCATATCACCTACCCTGAATTGATGAGGACACACCAACTTCTTGAGTTATTGGTGTTGATAGTGTTGGTAAACATGGTTGTATTCAAGAGTGTCCAGGTGTCTTTCATATAATTACTTAAGCTCAGTGAGGTGATTAATGTGTTCTTCCTCATTATAAAGATACCTAAATGTTGTAACCCATAGTTAAGGGATTAAGACTTCTAAAGTAAGAACCACTTCAAACCCATATAAAAGAGAGTATGGGGTTTCCCCCATGGTCATTCAAAAACTAGTATAATAGGCCCAAAGGGTAGGATAGAGCATGGAATACCAAATTGTCTTAGACTAGGAAAGAATATGGAGAATCATCTTTTTCAAAGTTTTATTTACTCACTCTATTTATCCATTTCCCTGGTGATAATGGGTAGAGGAGAAGTGGAGTTTGAAGCTAAAGCATTCAAAAATCTCATGCATCTCAAGGCTTTGGAATCCTAGGCCATTATAAGCCATAATCATAGTGGGAACCTCAATCCTATAGATAAGTTGGTTTAGGACAAACTTGGCAATAGTCTCCCCACACATGCTATTAAGAGGCATGGCCTCAACCCACTACATAAAATAGTTGGTGGTGGTGATGAAATAATAATGGCCATCAAAAGAGGTGGGTTTGAGCTCATTGATGATGTTGAGATCCCAAATAGAGAAATTCCAAGGGGAAATGATAGAGTATAAGAATTCAATAGAGGCATTCATGGAATTCATGATGACTTGGCACATATTACACTTCTTGGCATATTCGATTGAATCCTTAACAAGAGTGGGATATATTAGACCATAATGATAATATGTTGAGTGATGGCATTCCATCTAAAGTAGCCACCAAAAAAT
>JARHVA010000313.1:3532500-3555000 GCA_037957365.1 Torreya grandis | reverse complement strand
AAGGATGATGAGAAGATGTGGCATGATTGTGAAAATGGTTTTGATGACCAAAATCTCCATGATGTATGATCACATGCCATTAGACAAGGGTCAAATAGTGGGTGTTCATGCTCTTGATAAGCCTCCCACAGATCTCTAATTCATAGATGATGATCTAAATCATCACTCTCATCAAAAACTCTTAAAGAAGAGCTAGGAGGATAGGCAGACCCCTCATAATGGAGATACTTCCCCAATTTTAATTCCTATTACCCATATCATGGATATGAGGATGTTATTTCTCTAGAGTCTCTAGTCGATAAAGAGGTAGGGAATTCATGCAAGAACTAGTTGAGGCACTTGAAACTAAGTAGGTTTGACCTCTATTTAAAGAGGAATCACATTAATAACTTATATCAGGAGAAATATTCACTTCATTCACATAAAGGCATCTAATAAAATCATCAATGATCACACATAACTCCTTAAGTCCCAATTACACAAGGGGATCCTCATCACTTTGAATGGGTGAATGAGATGCAACATGAGACTAAGATGAAATATCCTCAAATGAATGAAGCTCAGACTAGTGAAAAGGAGATTAAGTCTATTGTTTATAGTCCTACCAACCTTTTTCCCTTTTGAATGTGATAGGGTATATAATACCATGTTGGGTCGAGGGAAGCTCTTGGATCTTATGGTGTCTATAATATTCCATTACAAATGTGACTTGCTCATGAGTGAACTCAGGAATGAGACCCTAAATCCACTAGGATTGGCATCCCAAGGATGGGAGATAAGCCATGGATTAAATGAAGGAAGAGAAACATATAAGATAATATAAGATGAAAATCAATGGAGAACTAATAGGGAAGATGACACAAAACCAAAGAAGGAGAAAACAACCAAGGTGAGAACTGAAACATAACTAAAAACAAATCCTAGTAGATAATAGAGGGAAATTGGCTAAGACAGATATAAGTGGGATATAAATAATGTGAAACCTTATGTGACATCCCATTGAGTGTGATATAATGTAACTCCAAGAATATGAATAGAACCACCAATGTTTGGTAGTGTGTTAAAGCCAACTATTAAGAGGATAAAAGGCTTAGGTTTTCTATTGGTATAGGAGGTTTATAGTGGCTATCTGATTTGATAAATTACACCATGATATATAAAAAATTATGAAATAGGTTGGACCTATCATGATTAGGCACATAAAGGACAAAAGTATCTCTATTAAGTCGTACCATATTAACACAAGAAGATAAGACTAGACTATTGATTTCATATAAATTATGGAAACAATAATATTGAAAAAAGAGAGATAATAATATGTAAATCTATATGCTAAGGCACTTTCAAGCCAAATGAGATAAATTTTAATAAATAAATATGTTTTCAAGAAGAGGTTTAAGAGCATGCCTAGTCTAGGTTTGAGATATATTTCAAATTCAACACTATTTTTTTCTAACAATGCAATGTTTTAGTTTAGCAAGAGAGGGAGATTGTTTAAGAAAGTTATCTTGTTCATTTTAATCATGTAATTCCTACTATGTAATATAAATGTTTCTAATTCAAGAATTACATGTAATGGTAGATATTTCAAGCAATGAAGATATATTGTAACCACCTATGAATGCATAAACTTTAGAAACTATTCTAAACAATGCACAAAACACCTAAATCACCAAAATAAATCAAATCCTAGAATATATACTCTATAAAACAATGGAGTTTCACTTTTCATAGAAAATTTACTTTATATAAAGCTCAAATAGGATGTGTATATTTTCTACCAACCAAGAATGCAAGCTAGAAAGTAATGTAGGAGGAATACCAAGCATGTGCAAGCTAAAGTCCAAACCAAAAGACAAGAGCAAAGGAGTATGTAAAGTGAGAACTTGAAATGGTGTAAGATATCCAACCAAGTGAACAAACCCAATGTAATGCCAAATGTAGAATTTTAAAGCAAGTCTCAAGTAATTAAGAATAATTGAGAGAAGTAATAGAGTCTCCAAGTAAATGTATAACAACATATGGGACCTTCTATCCCCAATCAAGCTCAAGAGAGATTCAAGAATGCATGAGATTCAAGATAGGGAAGAAGAATCAAGAGAGAGGATGAAATGAATGATAATGATGCATATATGCCAACCCTAATATGTAAATAAACCTTAAACTAATTGTTTTTGACTGTTTGACTCCAAAAAACCACTTTTTCAAATGTTCTACCTAGGCTATAACTTTTTTGAAGGAAAGGTGTATCATAGGCCATGTGTTTCCTTCACATACGACATAGCCTAGGTCAAATAAGGGTCTAAGTTAGTCAACCAAATCCCAAAAGGCCCAAGAGTGTCCCTAGAGGACCTATCTAGCATGTGAAAGGACCAAGATGGACTAATGATGAATTGAGGGTAATAATATAATGTAGGATAGGTCTACGTAGGTGGTGGATATCTCCAAGTGGGATGACCAAGTTTGGTAGTCTGCACATGAGCTGATGTCAAATCATAGGGAAGAGTAGGGTCATAAGAAGTATGATTACATATAACATGAAATATCATAATATTAAATCCTACTACACATTAGGCAAACATCTGAGGAAATGAAAGAATACTAATAAGAACTTGATTTAATTTCAATATTTACTCGTATAAGTAAATAACATAAACACATCCATAAGAAGAACATAGAAAATGAAGTAAACTTAAGAACTTTATTTCAACTTGCATTATCACAAAATAACAACCCTACATTTGGAAATTACACATGAGGTTTCAATAAGAACCATTCAAATCTATATTTTAAAGTAGACAATTGAAAGAGAAGACATGATATAATTCACATAAACAAACAAGACAAACTTTTCAAAATTCACTACTTGCATTAATTTTTCATAAATTTGTACAAGTACTCTTACTTAAAATTCCATCCCCTTTTACAATGGACAATACCTATTTATATAGACAATTCATGAGGTATGATAGTCAGTCATGTCCAATTACAATAGTACAAGAGTTAGGGATAGTTGTCCCATATACATTTTTCTAAAGAAAGACACTTTCTAAAGAACTAACCTATAGGCAATAAATTTTACAAGTTGCACATGCATTTACAAAAGAATATTCTCTTTCTATAATTTTATATAAGTTAAGTGATAGAATTAATATTTTAAAATCAACTAGCTTGGCCTTGAGATCCCTTTGATGCTGAAGTGCGTTGCTGCTACTATTACAAGATCTTCATCGCCTTGGCATGTTGCTCATATATTAACTTAAAATTGATAATAATATCCATGAAGAGTCCATCCTCTTGATCTACTAGGCTTATGAAGTATTTGTCATCCATTTACATGGATTCATTAGCACTTATTGCATTTATAATCCTTTCTTCAATATTCAAGATCATGTCCAATATCGTATTGTTATCAACCCCAGTCCTTCCTTGGATCTAGTTTCTCACTGCCTGTGTAACTTGATCAGCTCTCAACTTGAATTCTCCATCACTAATTATACCTATGGGGATGAGATTAGTTCAATCTAAAATCATGATCTAATGTATCTACTCCATCTTATTTATAAAATTTTTACCATCTTCATTAAGTTCATCTAGGTGTTTGGACCATTTACTTAAAACCTTGATTTTGTCCACCAGTATTACCATGGTCATATTTAGGTGAACCAAGCTAATTGTTACAAAGTTATAAATTTGGTCCTTTATCAGGATATTGATCAAATACTTTACTTTATTGCTTAATTTTTCACATTAGTGGACTAGATTCATAGCCACCTTGTTTTGTTGGCTCGCCACACTCTATTTGGATTCATTGCTTCCAAAGAGTTCAACATATCAAACAAAGAGGATACAAATAACTTTATCATGGCCTCAAGTAATGACAAGATAAAATTATTTTCCAAATTCTCCTTTTATTGTTCTAAACTATTAATGGTTTCATGTGATTATTCTGACTATGCCTTGGCCAAATCCTAGACATTATCCTCAAAAATAGGGTTTTCTCTAGGATTTTGTCTTACCACTATATTTACATTAGTCAATGGTTCTACTTTTTGGAAAGTGATATCTCCTCCAAAAACCATGACCTTCTTCTCTATTACCCTCTATAATCTAGTTATCTTGGATCAAAATTGATTCCCACTGATGATTAAGTCACTTTAAAAGTTGGGATATCAATTTATGCTCTATTTTTTTCTCATAGGGAAGCTATTCTTCTTTCATCCTCCTCTTTTAGAGCCACAATCTATGTTTTGATCTCTTCATGCATAGGGATGTTAATCGCTAGTATCATAGGCCAAGGATGATGTGTAGTAGATATTTTATGCAATTTAGGTCCATAAATGAGCCATTCTAGAATATTTGGTCAATAAATCAAGATCTCTTCACTAAATAAATTGAATTCACTCAAAGGATGATTCAAATTCACCTTGGGTTTCTACATCTTTACTAGAACAATTGTCATCTTAGCCTTTCTCTTTAGAGGGTTGGAAATAGGAACTAAATACCTTACTTCCTTCCCCTTTTCTTCCTTTATTTCCCCCTTTTATTCATCATATGATTCTTAGGCTAGTGATAACATTATGAATACATCATCTATAGTATCACTAGGGTCTAATGCTAACATGTGTACCTCCTCTTGATATAATTATTTCTCTTCTCAATAGGTTGAAGATGATACAATCTCATCAAGCCTTCTTTCATATGGTCTCTTCTTTGTATGTGTTTCAATTTGGTGCTCTGATAATGGTTGAGATGATATATATATATATATATATATATATATATATATATATATATATATATATATATATAATAGGTACACTAATCAAAAAATGGTATGGCCTAGGCCCAAGTTACCACCTATCATATCCTTTATGCTTCCTCTTCAGTTTGGGCTTAGGTCCAAGGTTATGATCCCTAAAACTTATTATGACCTTAGAATAGCTATATGCCTTAATGTAAATAGGGTATAAAGTACCATTTTGATGATCATAAGGAACATTAAGAATCCCCTTGGTTTTCAAATTATCTTTAACCCTTAGACAATCATCCCACTTTCTTAGCTCATTAATTTGTAGTTTGAAAGATTTTCTATGTCTGGATGTTGCTTCAATAATTTTACATTATTTGAATATGATCCTCCCAATATTTATTAGAGTTTGTGGAGGAGCCCTTTCTTCTTCATCTTGCATAGGCCATCAATGCCATGGAGTAATTGATATCTACCTCTTGCTCTGCTAGCTTATTAGGGACATGGATGGGTAGTTTAAGTGGTTGGTTCTAATTTCCTTAAATTTTGATGATTATACAATTTGGATACAACCAAATATCTCCCATAATATTCACATACATCCTGATTAGTGGGCTATCCCTCTCCATGAGATGACTAGTTATAGCCTTAGTAAGGGCTGGATAGATGCAGTCACAAATGAATTGAATGTGATATTTGTACTTGAATATTTGTAACTTAGAGTAGTATTGTAGAACTATCTAAGTTCCACTAGGTGACTATTCTCTCAGGTTAATAATATTTGTTGTTACACAAAGGGCATCTAAAAGGTGATAAATCATGAAAAATTGGGTGTTTTTCGTCTTTTTGATTACAAAAATCTGCTTGATCAAAGAGATGTAGGTAATTTCACCTAGAAGAGGGGTCAACTATTTTTAAACCATGAAAAATACTATAGGCACCTAAACCTGGTCTACATAAGTGGTGTAAATGTTCCCACATAATATATTCATCATTGTCATAATTATCCTAATTATTGAATTGAATTGGCTAATTTGGATGTTCTTGTTGAATTCTAAAATAACTTGGTTCCGAAAATTTAGCCACAAGTCTAGAATGTCTTTCAAATAGTTATTTTGGGCCTAGGCATTGATAGAAGGTATGTCAACTTGGAGTTTGGGAAATTTATATTAATTTTAAAATTCTATAGTATAAATATAGGCTAAATTTAAATATGTTCATTAATTATCATTCCCTTATTAGTTTTACCATGATTCGGATAACAATTCAGGTGACAATTCAGGTGATGGGTCCACTCCAATTGATGACAGAACTTTCGAGAGCCATAAATTTTGCATCGTAGCTCCAATTGACTCACCCTTTGAACCGTTGGAAAGATAAGAATGAGGATAACATGGTAAAATGTCATGGATCTCTACTTGATTAATTTTGACCCCCAAAAACCCAATAGAAGTGCCCCAAATTTTAATTTTAGTAGTGTAGTCTAAAAATAGTAAGTTTCTAAAAATAATAATTCACTCAAATTCTCCAACAAATCTTGATGGGAAATTTTGGATCCTCATCCGAACCCCCACATCCTTTTAGTGCCCCAACACCCTTCAAGTTTTAGGTGAATTTTAACATCCCCACATTTGAAGGCAAAATCAATGTTGATGCAGTAGAAAATTGGTTGGATCAATTATCATCTTATTTTTCTATAAATAAATTCACCAATAAATAAAATATCACTTTTGCTCTTTTAAAAGCATCATTGCCTATCAAAAATTGGTGGGAAGTGTATAAAAATAGATTTAGTGCAGATGATATTGGCCTTGAGATGGAACCTACTTGGGATGATTTCATAGAAGCTGTAAAGGAAGAATACTACCCCATTGGAGTATATGACGATTTGTATATAGAGTGGCAACAATTCACCAAGGTAAGGAACAATTTGTTCAAGATTACACTGACATTTTTCATTCTCTATCTGTGAGATTGGGCATCCAAAAAAGTGAGAAACATAAGGTTCTCAAATATCGTGGTGGACTAAAATGCTACATACGAGGAGAAATGGAGCTCTTCAATTTGGAAACCCTTGGTGAAGCATACAATTTCACAATAAAGATTGAGAATAAGCATGGAATAATGAATATGAAGAGTTAGCATTCAAAATGGAAAAGTGATAAAGAAGGTCAAACATGAGGCCAAAATTGGAAGCAAAAGGAAAGAAAGATTGGGAAGTGGTATAATTATCACAAATGTGGAACACACTCCAAAGAATAATGTTGAGCCATCAAGTCCCTAATTTCTGAGTCACAATCCTCAACATCCACTACTCTACCTCATACATACCCTATAGTTGAAGAGGTTAAAGAAGATATTATAGATATTGATCCCAAAGCCATTGTTTCTTCATCACAGACCCATGAGGGGAGGCTAGATGACAAGGAAAGGTTGTTTCACTCTAAATTATGGGTACCCTTATCTTACCTTTGTCTACTCTTGTTTTCTTATGATCTTCTAATGAAAGGAGAGGTAATCTTGATTCAGACCTTGACCTAGTCCTAAATCTTAGTAGTTCTAACTTTTAAACCTTTAGTCATGTTCAAAATATGAATTACACAGCTTATATTCATAAATATAAATAATATTTAACTCAATTATGGTAAATAACACTCCAATCCTTATCTATAAGTAGATTTTCATGTTTAATATTCCTAAGTTAGGAAAAATTTGCTCAAATTTATATGATTCTCTTTAAAGAACAACTATATTTGACTAAATAAGCTCAAAGATACATCTAAACTTGAGAATATCAATGATATTTACACATCTAATCTCCATTAAACCTAAATTTGAAAAGAATCAATAAATCTTTAAGAAAAAAGTTCATCACTAATTCTAAATGAGGAAGATTTACTAAACTTAAGCTACCTTTAGAAACCTTTACTATAGATCTTCAAAGAATGACAATCTTCAGCTAAATGAGCATAAAGATTGGTCTCAAACCATACATATTAGTGATATTTACACATCTATACTATAATAAATGTGAATATGTAAATAATTCACTGATCTTTGAATAGAATTCACTAAATTTAGAAAAGAAACCACAAATTTACAAAGACTCAACTAAAGCCCTCCTTCTAGTGCAAGCAAAATGTGTTCCCTATTGATGCATGTAAGTGTATCATAAGTGGCTCTGAGTGTTTAAGAAACACTACTCATTTATGAATATATATAATCTAATACATGAGTTATAGGTTGTGATAACCCTATTATCTATGGTGGAATAATGATAGAACAAGTGAACTATTTCAAAATATTTATAGTGTTTGGTTGTTGGGAGCAACCGTGTCCTACTAGATAATCTTTATGAAAATAAAAGTGATCATAACTATGTAAAGGGAATTATGATCAATGAAATAAATATAGAGGATAAGATAAATTTTATATTTACAAGGAAACTATTTTAATGTGAATTTATCAAAGGAATAAGTGAAAGGAAAGGTAGGGTAGAGAAGGAACATGCTCATGTTGTTGATCTTTAATCACAGATATTATGACAAAGTTCAAATGTCATCCAAATATGCACTTGAAACCAATGTATAACATGAAATACCATAATCTCAAATCCTATTACACATTAGGTAAGCACTTGAGGAAATTAAAGAATGAAAATAAAATGTGATTTACTTTGAATATTTACTCTTACAAGTAAATAACATAAGCACATCAATAGGAAGAACATAGAAAATTAAATAAACCTAAGAATTTTCAATCAACCTAGCATTAACATAGGTTAAAAGCTTTAAATTTAGAAATTACACATCAGGAATCAATAAGAACCATCCAAATCTATATTATAAACCAAAAAAATGAGAGAGAAACCATTGTATAATTCACACAAACAAATGAGACAAACTTTTTAAAATTACCTACTTGTATTAATTGCTCCTAAATTTATACAAGTATTATTGCTCAAAAATCCCTCCTCCTTTACAATGCATAATACATTTTTATATATGCAATTCATGAGGCATGTCGATTAGTCATGTCTAATTACAATAGTATAATTGTTAGGGATAGTTGTCCCTTATACATTTTTTATAGAGAAAGAAACTTTCTAAAGAACTAACCTATAGGTGATGTACTTTACAAGTTACACATGCCTTTAGAAAATAATATTCTCTTTTCAAAATATTATAAAAGTTAAGATACTAAAGGAATATCCTTAAATAAAATATCTTGGCCTTAAGATCCCTTTGATGCTGAAGTGACTTACTGTTGTTGTGGTAATATATTCATTTCCTTAGCATGTTGTTCATCTATTAACTTCAAATTGAGAATAGGATCCATGATGAGTCCATCCTCTTGATCTAATAATACTTTTAAGTATTTTTCATCCTTTTACATGGCTTCCTTAATACTTCTTACATTTTCAATCCTTTTTTTAGTATATAGGATCACGTCTAATATCTTGTTATTATCAGCCCCAGTCCATCCTTGGCTCTAGTTTCTCACTTACTACATAACCTAAACATATATCAACTTTAATTCTCTATTAATGATTAGACATATGGGGATGAGATTAGTGGGATCTAAAATCATGCTCCCAAGTATCTACTCCATCTTGATTATCAGCTATTTTCCTTCTTTATATAGTTCCTCTAGGTTCTTGGACCATTTGCTTAGACCATTGATTTTATCCACCAATATTTCCATGGTCATGTTTAGGTGATCCAAGATAATTATTTAAAATATAATTTGGTCCTCTATTAGGATACTAATAATATCCTTTACTTTGCTACTTGACTTTTTCCATTGGTGGACTAGATTCATAGCCACCTTACTCTATTTTCTCACCACAATCTATCTAGACTTAATTGCTTTCAAAGAGTTGAACATATAAAAAAAAGAGGCTTCAAACATATTTATCATGGCCTCAAGTAATGACAAGATATCCTACTTTTCCAAATTCTCCTTTTGTTATTATAAACTGTTAATGGCTACCTATAATTATTCTAACTGTGTCTTAGTTAAATCTAAGACATTATCTTCAAAAATAGGGTTCTCTATAAGCTTTTTTCCTACCATTGGATTTATATTAGTCAATATTTATACTTTCTAGAAAATGATCTCTTCTCCACAAACCATGACATGCTTCTCTATTACACTATGCAATCCAACTATCTTGGGATCAAACTTCACTACAACTGATGATTGAGTCACTTTAGGATTTGGGATATCCATTTATGCTCCACTTTGTTCTCTTAGGTCATCCATTCTTATTTCATCCTCCTCTTATAGATCCATAATACATGGCTTGATCTCTTCATGCATAGGGATGTTAATGGATTGTATCATAGACCAAGGATGATGTGTAGTGGAGAATTTTTACAATTTAGGTCCATAAATGAACCATTCTAGAATAGTTGGTACATAAATAAAGTTATATTAACTAAATAAATTTACTTCACTAAAATTATGAGTGAAAGTAACCTTGGTTTTCTTGTTCTTTACTTGAATAATGGCCAACTCAACATTTCTCTTTAGAGGGGTGGCAATAGGAACTATATCCCATACTTCCTTCCCATTTTCTTCCTTTCCCTTTTCTTCCTTTGTTTCCTATATTTCTTCATCATCTAATTCATATGATAGTGATAAAATTTTTATTGAATCATCTATAGTCTCATCAGGGCCCAATGCTAATATGTGTACATCCTCTTGAGGTAATTCTTGCTCTTCTCACTATGTTTAAGGTGATTCAATCTTGTCAGGCCTTCTTTCCTCTGGTCTCTCCTTAGTATGTGTTTCATTTATGTGATTTTTTTATTTTTTAGCTAATATAATTCAACTAAATAAATGGTATGGCCTATGCCCAAGTTGCCACCTATAATCTCCTTTTAGGTTCCTCTCTAGTTTGGGCTTAGGTCTGAGGTTATGCTCTTTCAACCTTCTTGTGACCTTATATTAGCTATATGCCTTAGTGTATATAAGGTTTAATGTATAAATATGATGATAATAAGACACATTAATCATCCCTTTGGTTTTTAAATTCTCTTTAACCCTTAGACAATGGTCCCATTGCCTTAGTTCATCAGTTTGCAGTTTGAAGGATGTTTTATGTCTAGATGATAATTAAATACTTATCATTGTTTTAATATGGCCCTCCAAATAGTTATTGGATTCTTTGGAGGATCCATTTATTCTTTTTTCTACATAATCCATCAATGTCATGGAGTAATTTATATGCTACCTCTTGTTCTGCTAGCTTATTAGAGACATGGATGGGTAGTTTGAGTGGTTGGCTCTAAGTTTCCTAAATTCTAATGATTGTATAATCTTTATACAACCATACATATCCAATAGTCTCCACATACTTCTTGATTAGTGTTCTAACCCTCTCCATGCAATGACCAATTATAGCCTCACTAAGGGCTAGATAGATGTAGTCACAAATTATCTATACTTGAATAAGTGAAACTTAGAGTAATATTATGCAAATAACAAAGTTATACTAGGTGACCATTATCTCAAGTTAGGAATATTCATTTTTATATAAAGGACATCCAAAAATTAAGCCATCATGAAAAATTTGGTACTTTTCAACACAATTTTTTAACCATGAAGTATACTATAGGCACCCAGACCTAGTCCACATAGGTGGTGATTGCATTCCCACATAATCTATTTAGTATGGTCATAATCATCCTAATTACTATCCTAAATTTATTAATTGGTATATTCTTGTTGAATTTTGAAAAGACTTGGTTCCTAGAATATAGCCACAAGGCTAGAATGTCTTTCAAATGGTTCTTTTGGCCCTGTGCATTAATAAAAGGTAGGTCAACTTGGGGTTTGGGAAATTTACATTAATTTTCAAATGCTACAACATAAATATAGGCTACATTTATATGAGTATATTCATTAATTAAAAATCCCTTATTAATGTTTCCATCTTTAAAAATAGGAACAAGAAATTTGATATAATAAAGTACCTCAATTTTTGTTGCCACAATGTAGGCCCATCATTTGGATTGAAACTATGTTATATTAGACCCTCTTGGTAGACACATTATTCTCTTATTCTCAGGTGATGGGATACTAGTTCTCAATGGTTTAAAAAAAATTAACCAATTATAGTATATGGTATTAACATTAATGCCATCAAACTTTGTGTTTTTAAAAATCATACCCTCAGCATCTATGGTCAAATGGATCTCCACATATTCTTTGGAAACACCCTTGATAACTACCATGGTTTTGAATTGATATAATTACCTACCAACAGACTATAATTTGATTTTATATTGAATTATCTTTACATAGGTGATAATTCAATGTTCTTTAGCTAGATTATGATGAATTTAAGGTCAAATTAGGGATTTTGTACTTACTAGGTATTTTTTGAATGTTTTCATAATGATTTAATGGTTTCAAATAGTTTAAATAATGAGTTTCATTCCTTAGATCTTATTTTGATCATGTATTTATAATTTTTCTTTTCATGGGTCCACAAGGTCTCCAAATCTAACTTAGCACTTATATGGCTCCATCGTGTCACCCAACTCATTAATATTTAAAAAGTGACTATTTATCCTTTAAGACATGTGCCAACATCCCATTGGGTCTCTATTTTTTGAAAATTCTACCTTAACTTTCACCATTTATTTGGATTTGAAAGGTCAAATTTTATTGGTCAATTTTATGTTTTGGTACCTGAGATTCTACCATGTGTCAATTATGTAGGCTTTCTTTATAGTTCTAGTTATCATTTTATTACTAGTCCAATATCTTTTCACTATGTGGTAGCTTCCCATTCATATTTAATCTCTTTTAAAATTCAAATTTAAATATGCACCATTGGATAGTGGTTATATGGATCAATACATGATGTTGATCTAGATCCTTTGGGTTTTGTCCTTTGCTCCATGAGCCATTAATTATTATGTCAATATTTTTCATGGTAACACTTATTGCCTTCTCACTCTTCCCAAGGCTTCATTAAAGTTTTGAATTTACATGAACCATTGATTTGAATGTGTATGCTTAGCTACATACCCTCAATCTTCAAGAATATGATCAAGCTTTAACTATCCATGGTAGGTGTGACACCTATCATCTCCATTCTTGCTCTCTAGGATTTGACTTTTCAACCTTCACTTTTTACCATTGAATCATCTTAGATCGATCAAAATTTCTCTATCGAATCTCAATCTAAGGGGTTGAATGCTATTGGATGCTTGTCTTGGGATTTTATTAAAGTTTTGATGGACTATCGATCATAATGTGTATACTCTACCATGTATCATAAATCTTTGAGAAGATGATAGATATTTAACTTAGGTCATGGCTTGAATTTTCAAATTTAATCTCACATAGTTAGATCAAAATCACCCAAGAAAATATGCATAATTTATCATGTGGATGATAAAAGAAAGCAAGTAATCATTGGTAAATATTGAGAACTAAGGGCAAAATTTTATACCATGGTTTTATTCATGTTGAAAAATACAACAAAACTTTAGGATTAAATTTTAAGCTATGTTTTAAACATAATAAAGGGGACCTTACATTTAGTAGACCCTACAAAGATAAGAAGGAACAAAGGAGGATTTGGGACATGAATAACTTTGGATAAACATTTTAGACTAAGATCTTATTTATGTTAAAAAACATGAATAATATCTTAGGATAAAATATAAGATAAGTTTTAAATAAATATAAAATGTTCCCATGTAATTTTCAAATAGAAATACTTGTGTGAATTTGAATTCAAATTAAAAAGGTCCTAGTTTAAAAAACATTCTAAAGTATAAAACCCTAGGTTTTAAAATTTTTTAATCATTAATTAAATCAAACCATTAAAGACTTAAATATTAACAAAGGGTCAAACTATCATTTGAAGTATGAAACCCTAAACATTGTTCATCCACTCGAGACTCCATTAAACTTGCATCTTGAAAACACATGAAGTGTCCATTAGAAAAATTATGAAAAATGAAAAAAGGATCAAATGAATACATGTAAACTAAGCTAAATGAGAACCAAGTGTGGATGATCTTTGAATAAAGAACCATTTTCAATTCAAAGCACAAATTTATGAAAGTTTGAAATAAGGTTCCTCATTTTTAGAAATGGGGGTATGTTGACCTCAACAAAAAGGAAAGGACCATTTATTATGTCAACACAAATATTGTGTCCTTTGAGATAAACTAGACTCCACTAGATAAGGCATGTCTTTTAGTTGTCTTTACTTCCTTAAATATTAGGCATTACATGCTCAATAATAAAGTAAATCTCATAGAAAATATGTATCCTCTTAAATATTTGTTATATAAATTTGGACTCAATGAAATAATGGCCGAATGGATAATGATTCTGAGTGAGTTTGACATTGAGTATGAAAATCATAGAGTAATCAAGGGATAGGGCTTGGTATATCACCTAACAAAGGATATATTTTTTGATATAATTTTATTAATAATAACATTTATTAATGAATCTATCATGGAAAATTATGATTCCCCCTCTTATAAGTTATTTTTTTATGGTTATTTCACCACTAATGGTTTAGATATGACACTCTTCTTGTCACTAATAAAGCATATGCCATTCAAAAATCTTTTAGGATACCATTTCCATGCATTGACAACATTTTATAATATTTTCCCCTAATAGTTGGTCTCTAGTTAGCCTATAAATGGAAAATATAATATTTGAAAGTATATAGTGACTCTTAGATGATCATTAAATAGGTTAATAATGAGTTTTAGGTAAAGGATGACAAACTTCTCTTATATAATTAGATGGTTGACAATTTAAGGATATAATTTGAGTTTATATCATTCTATCAAGTACCAAGGGGAAGTAATAATTCTAATGATGTGATGGCCACTATTAGATAACTATTATAGATTAACCTTAATATGCATAAAATTCACTTATTAGTTGAAAAACTCTTATCACCTGCCCATCAAACAATGGTATCCAAATAAGTATGTGAAATTGTTGAAATAAATCATCCTTAATACAAAGATAAATATACCTATCTTCATGATGGCATCCTTCCACCCATTATTAATATTCACCATTATAAATACTTTAACAAAAAAACCTATCATTATACCATCATTAGTATCACATTATCTCAATGAGGTTATGATGCTACTTTATTAAGATTTATAAACTCAAATGAGGCTCTTTCAGCAATTGAGGAGGTTCATTATGGAATTTGTGTATGCCATGATAGTGGGTTGGTCCTAGCCAAGAAGCTTATTTATATTTGTTATTTTTGTCCCACCATTAATCACAATGCCTATTAATACATTTTAAAGTGTTTAGACTATAAAAAATATGGAGATGTAATACATACTCCATCTCAAGAATTGTAACCCATCATAAGCACATGGCCTTTTGACACGTGGAGATTAAACCTCATTAGAAATATTGATACTTGATCATATAACATCCATAAGCATATAATCACTACCGTAAAATAGTTTATCAAGTGGGTGGAATTTATGCCACTCAAATATGTTACTGGTAAACATAATTCAAAATTTATTCTTAATAACGTAGTTTTCCACTATGGTATCCCTTTTATCATAATCTTAGATAATAAAGAATAATTTAAAAATAGAGATGTTAAAGCCTTGTGTTAGTAATATCATATATAACACAAATTGTCTATGCCCTAGTACCCAAAAGGTAATGGTCTAACTGAGGTGATAAATAAAATTATTATCAAAATTATCAATAAAATTATCAATGATGTTATTTATGATTGGCTTCTTAAGCTATACCCTACATTACGGGCCTACCACACAAGTGTTAGTAATAAAAATGGGATACTCCATATTCATTCGTCTAAATCACTTTAGATATATTTATAACTGAGGTTGAACTCCCTTTATTACAAATCCCACAACAAGGCTTAATTATGGAAGAATCATATAGGGCTTCTTGTGTATAGGAGATCAAGATTTTAGATGAAAACTAACTACGACATCTTGATCATTTGAAATCATATCAAAATCAACTCTCTAGTCAATATAAAAATAAGGTCCACTCTCATAAGTATGAAATTATATACCTATTCCTTGAATAAAATCATAAAAACACAAATGCATATGATGATAAAAATGACAAGTTTGACCCCCAATTGGCTTGGACCATTTGTTATTATTGACAAATTCATATCATGAGCATATAAATTGTCTATTAAACATGGATGATGATTGGATTAACCCATGAATATCATGCATATAAATAATTTATACACCTAATTCAACATCAGACCATATATTTCATGTACATTATCATACATATCCTTAGGTCAAAAAATAACAAATAAAAAATCATCCAATGGTGAAAACTAGATTTTTGACATGTTGGATAAACATTGTCATAAAAAGTGGATGTTTGGAATCACTCATGAAATATACTTAATCTATGAGTATCTCATTCATAAAACACATAAAATACTTGGGGGTACTTAATTCTCCATACCACTTCATCCCCTTTAGTCTATCACTCCCATACCTCATGTATTTCCCCCTTGTTGATCTTGGTATTAAAATTTCTAGATGATTTGAGAAGGATATATATCCTATATGCACCAACTATGATATCCCATATAAAAAAAGTAGACTCATTTATCACTCACACCTATTTGGTTCCCATAGGCTTCTCTATTACCACATTCTCCCAAACCTTGATCTAAAGCAAAGTCATGGAAGAAATGATTGCTCCTCCTCTTTAAGTCACTAGGTATAAATCTCAATATAATTGTACCATCATGACAAGACCCTAGGTAAATATGTAGTGGTGTTTCACCATGTCTATGACCACATATCTAAGTTTGATAGGAAATATTATCATGCTATTATCAACCAACATGATACAAATGATAAGAGTCATAAGTGTCAATGTCAACTAGTCCATCTACTACCATTGATATAATCTATATACATCTACTCACCCCTGATATAATCCTACTCTCATATAGTTTGTCAACTACATGATCATTGACATCATATCTTGGGACCTCTAGTATAGTTAGTCCCCTCTAATGGTGATCTAATAGGTCTTCCTCACTTACTCTATAGTGACCATTATCTTACATTTAAAAAGATAACAAGTACTCATATCATTGTACCACTACCAGACTAGTGCAATAATCAATGCCCTATTTACCCCAAAAAATGGCATCTAAGCCATGTAATACAACCTAGCAATCTTTAACATGAAAAAACTATATGCATTCAATGTATGGATCGCTTACAACACTAGCAATCAACACCATTATGAATCGATCAATTTAAAATCCTCTTAAACCACATCAAAAAATATTCATGTCATTTTATCTACCATTATGTCATTTTATCTAAAAATAACCTCATTTATAACTTAAGCCAAATTAATAATCCCCCCTCCTAATTTTCCTTAGCCAATTTCACTTTTTTCCTTTACCAAAATTATATCCCCATCTTACTAACCTGTATCTATCATAAAAAATATCATGACTATATATCCATAATGTTGTTCTCATATATAAACTTGAACCTTGTGATCCCTTCCTACAATGTTGCTCTCTCACACAATTAATTTCATGGCTATAAAGCTATGACATCATTTTAATTTTCACCCTAGAAATTTATGGGTCCCTCATGTAGAATCACATCTTCATTAATGCATATATGTATCTATATACTTGATTTAATAATCCTCTCAACCCATCTAATCCTTTTATTTTCTTACCCAATTCTTTGGTAACTAGCCCAGTTATATATCTATATAGACATGGGATTATCTTATATACATTAAAATTTTCATTGGTATATTTTCTAACCCATGGCTACCTATCTCAATCTACATCCATATACATGATTATAAACTTATTCCAATATTATGTAAAACTACCCCAACCTACATTTTTCCATTATGGACTCATGGTTCTATAGGCTCAACCCATGTTTGTAAAGAATGGAATCACATTTTGACAAATGCATATTTATTCCTAACCATTAACTAACCCTAATAAATTCCCTTAAATGCTAAATTAAAAACCAAATAATAAAACTAAATTCAACTCCTAGGTCCACATAGTCATCTAAACATTGGTGTTCTCTATCTTGCTCACTTTGATGTCGATCTTGTGGGATTATAGACATATATCTTATGTAAACCATAGGTAATATGTCAACTAAGGTCTCAATTAAAATGATTTATTTTATCCTAAATCCTCCTATGTAACCCCCCACAATTTTTACCCATTTTATTCCCTTATCTTCACCCATGCTACTTATTTTCCTTCTTTTCACCAACTTTAGTCTATTTTCATCCCATTATTTTACTTTCTAGTCATATTTCTCTAGTTTTACCCCTAATATTTTAAGTTAACACATCTATTGGCTTGATGATTTATATATCAATGTAATTTTTACCCTATAAACACCTAATTTAATCATCATCTTATCCAATTTATCTTATCTAATTTTCCATCACAAAGAACTACATCAACCTAAGGTCCCTTTAGACTATATACGTAGCACTCAACCACTGAATGTGCTTCAAGATAGCCCAGCCATGTTGTTCCCATCTTTCTTGTCATTCTTTGGCCACTCAAATCCTATCAAGATAATTAAAAATTATGTTTAAATTTTATACACTCTAATCATAACCATCATATAATGTCTTATTTTATAGTTATATCTCTCCTTGCATGAGTCCTTACCTAGAAACATAAAAATATAGTACCCTCCCATAAACAATCATTAATAATTCCTCTCCTCATGGATACCATTGGCATGAATCCTTACCTTGGTTAGATATGAATCTTTCAAATACTTGTCTATTTCACCCATGGATTTATTTAAAATGTGTCTTTACCTTGGTCACATCTCAAGCCTATGGTTAGTCATCCAATCCCAACCTATATCTCTCTTGACATGTATCCTACCTGATATATGTCTAAATATCAAAACCTATTTCTCACAATCTTTTCACAATCACTTCCCATTTGGCATATGTATAAACCTATGAAATCATCACTTTCCATTCCCTCACCTATCTTGGCTAGAGGACATCCTCTATTGGTGACTCATTACTACAATCAAATTTATTCATCATCCCATTTGTCACATTTCATCCCCTCATTCGTTATGTCCCACCCATATTTTATTTTGAGTGGCCATCAATTTCATCCCTCCCCATATGTCCCCTTGAGTGGGTATAACTCATAATAACATACTATTATTTTTCCATGACTGTCTTTCTTCTTTGAAATACCATTACTCTTCTTCTAGTCAAAACTCCCTTTAAATGAAGGTGAAAATGTATATTTTTAATTTCACTCACTTCATTATTTTGATCAAATATATTATTAATTTCACCTATTAATCCATTACTCATATTAATATTACCCTCCTCAAGTCATTAACCTAGTACCCATAATATTTCCCTCACCACACTAACCTTATACTCCCCACATATATATACACACACACACACACACACACACACACACACACACACATATATATATATATATATACATATACATATATATGTATATACATATACATATATGTATATACATATATATATATACATATATATATATATACATATATATATATATATATATACATATATATATATATATACATATATATATATATACATATATATATATATATATACATATATATATATATATATATATATACATATATATATATATATATATATATATGTATGTATGTATATATATGTATATGTATATGTGTGTGTGTCTATGTGTGTGTGTGTGTGTGTGTGTGTGTGTGTGTGTGTCTATATATATATATATATATATATATATATATATATATATATATATATATATATATATATATATATATATTCCATTAGTGTCTAGCTATTTCTAATCCTTTTTTATTTGAATAATAGTTTCAATCAGATCTCCCAATAAAGTTGATTCATATAAAATGATGTTATAATTTTTCATCATATATTAAAGCACATGTTTATGATTTTTATACACTTTATTTACATTATCTTATTCATCCCTGTTTAATTCATAATATCATAATTTTTTTCTCTAAGTTTATAAATGTTTTTCTATCCATGATTGATTATTTTGAAGTCCTTTGATTCATTAAATACTTGTTGGTGTATATTATTATCCTTTTATATGGAAATACATGATAGTAATCAATTTTAATTCACTACATTCTTCAAATTTTCCCTAATATTTTTTCTATTTTTCTTAAAACCTTTGAAGAATTTTCCTATCATTTTCATCTTATCCCTAAGTGAGTTAGTTGTATCCTTGTAATCTTTATATTTTTCATCCTAGGTGATTTAACTATTTTGGGAATATTGGAGTCTTAATCCTAATTTAGTTAAGGGTATGAGTTGACTAAATTAGTAAATAATATTAAAATTGGTGTAATCTAGATGTGTAGGATCTATAGCAGGAACCTAAACTAGTTTTTTATCCATGGAATATGATCAGGTTAAAGGAATCTAGGTGAATTCAAAAGGGTTGCCACTAAGCCTTGCACTTCATCTCAAAGGAAGAGATGAAAGGAAATTAGGTGGCATAAGGAAAACAACATGAATAGTGAAAAAAAATTAAATAGATATAATCTAAACAATGAACTATAATATGCATAAAATGGATATGAATCTCACAAACACATATGTTGATACCTCAAAAGTGAAGGGACCTAGTATATGCAACTAAGGTTTTGAAAAATGATATTTTTAAAATTTACTATGGTAAAATTTAAAATTTAAATGTAGAATTTCGATTTAAATATTCAAGAAAAATTGTATAAAAATATGGGGACCTAGTATAGGCAACTAGGGTTTGAAGGTTTTTTTTTTTTTTTAAATTACTAAGGAATTCTAAAAATTAATGCAAATTTAAGATTTAAATATGAAGGTAAAAATCAAAAAAAATATTGGAAAAATTCTTGATTTAAAGGAACCTACTAAGTTTAACTAGGGTTTTGAAAAATGATTTCTTTAAAATTACTATGGAATTTTAAAAACTAAAATGAATTTCTAATTTAAATATGTAGGTTAAAAATTAGAAAAATATTGGAAAAAGTATGACTTAAAGGGACCTAGTATGTGCAACTAGGGTTTGAAAGTTTTTTTAAAAATTAATATGGAATTTTAAAAATTAAATTAAATTTTTGATTTAAATAGGAAATTAAAAAATCATAAAAATCATCAAGGAGTTTACCCTAGGGTTTTTATGTGCAAATGAAGTAAGTCGGGTTAACTAAATAATTTAACTATTTTAGGAATATTGGAGTCTTATTCTTAATTTAGTTAAAGGTATGAGTTGATTAAATAAATAAATAATATTGAAATAATTTAAACACTAATTTTTATAATTTATTTGTATTTAAGCTTTCTATAAATAGCAATAAATATGGAGAAAATAAGACTTCGTTGAAAGTTGGATGAAATGGCCGAGACAACGTCTGGAATTTGTTGTGCAAGACTAGGACAATGTCACAAATTAGGATCTAGATTTCATTTTTTGAAATGAAATCAAAACTAAAATGTGACACCTATGGGTTCTTCTTCTATCATTATTTTCCTAGAGACCTAATTTTTCTAGGTTTTGTTTGTTGTCCCTGTGTGAGCCTACCTATGAAATTTTGACTATTGAAGATCTAAAGAACTCCTTGTAGAGATAATTTAGTCTTAAAACCTTAGACATAATTTTTATTTAATCAATCTTGAGAAATAAGTGGGGGTTAGTGTGTGTAATATGCACTAAACATGTATCCACACCCTTTGTGTGGTCATGCTTCCTACATACCAATAGTCTGAAGAAGGATCAAGCCATATGTAGTTCTCCCACTTGATGTGCTTTCTAAAAAAGTGTTATGAATATGAAATTTACTAAAATGGGTGTGCTTGAGGTGTCTAGGGATTGGTTTGAGGATTTGGATATCCTTATAGCTATATTGGATGGCTATATACAGAGAATAGGGAAGTTTGCCTTAATGGTCTTGCTTGTATTCTTGCTTACTTTTTTAATATTCTCCAACCTTTTCTAATGAACTATGAATGGGATTTTATAGATATTTTTTGGTCATGGCTCAAATGTATTCATGTTATGTTGATAATAAGAAGGATAGGAACTATAAGTAAGTGACCATTGGAGCTAAAAATGTAATTGGATATGAGCACCAAAAATGGACACCCTAGGGTCTAGCATAATATCCCAAGTGGGGTGTTATTCTCCTATAGGTACAGGACCTAGGGTGATGGAATATCCTAAGACATGTAGCCTAGCTACGCTATAATCAAGTCTCAAAAGTCTATGGATAATTGGGAATAAGCAAAAAAGGTTTCTAAAAGGGTCATGAGAGCATGCAAGAGTGACCTATGGGTTGGGTGTTACATGCCACACTCAAGGTACAAATTTTCACATTTTATATAACTAGACCAGGAGATATTCATAGAGAAAATATTATTCAAGGATTTCTTATTCAATTAGTTTTTTTGGATAGCTATATATTGATAATAAAGACAACATCTTCTTAGTTTGTATTTCTATTGTATATATAATTCATTCAATTAAAATCTAAATTTCTCTAAATCTATGATATCTCATTTAATATGAAGACTTAATAAATATGTACATGAGTTATAACCCAAATACCACACTTATATACTTGGTTATTTTTTCATTAGGATCAAGTCTCTTGTAAACTTCATCATTTATTTATGTC
>JARHVA010000313.1:3482500-3527500 GCA_037957365.1 Torreya grandis | reverse complement strand
CTCCTTAGAATGATTAAATATTGATTTTGGTTGCGTTCTAAGGGATGTAGGGATACTTTTAGTAACATTGGGAGTGTTGTAAAAAGATTAATATTCAAGGAAAGTTAATGGTTTGATTCTTAAATAATCCATATCATTCATAACCTTCTCTAGTGTTTCCTAAATTTCATCAATTTTAAACATGTTTTTACTCGACTCTAGGTTCCCACTTATTAATTTAAAGTGATCTTGTCAAATTTATAATTAATGGGTCTTTAATTACTTAAAATTAAAATAATTATATTTTGCATAATATGAAACTACCTTTAAGTAATCATAAACTTACATGTCTATTTTTTTCATAGAAATTAAGAAACCCTTAAAATATTATAGAATACATTAGTCCATCTGGTTTTTGAACCTAGAATATCTACATCATCAATTCAACTCATAACATGTGGGTGTTGTTTGTCAACTTGTGTGGGTTTTAAAGCATCTCCAACATCATCTCAACCATATGTTGGAGACTAAAACTCCTAACTCCTATAATTTCATGATATATAACTCCTACAATGTCAATAGTGTGCCATATATTGATAATAATGTTACCATAAGTCATCATTCTACTATTTGGCTATCAATAAGCTGTTACCAACCATTTTAGTGACATAGCCAACACTTTATCCTCCTCCTTTTTGTATTTTTATATTATTTTTAATAATTTATTGATACAAATATAGACATGGTATATCAAAAAATATATAATATGATCTCTCAAATATTATACAAAGCATAGTATAATACAAATTTCCTATTATAATTAGACATTTTGTGTCCATTTTTTATTCTATACTATTTTATTTTATTAAAATAATGATATATATTTAGCCTTCATCATGAATAATCAATTTAACATATAATTACTTAATATATTAACTAATATTTTACACCATGTTCCTCTTTGGCCTTCGATCATTGGTATATCAAAGTGTACATACTTTATATAATTTAATAGTGGTACCATGATGTAAATAAATTCCAAATATATTTTTATGTCCATTTATATAATGTATAAATTCAAGAAGTTAGGGATTTATACATGGTCCTTTATTTATACCTTCCTCCACATTCTTATATGGTACACAAACCCTTATAAACTTTAACTTTACTAATAATTATAGAAAATGATAGAGAATGCTTTGGCAAAGAAAAAATGAAGAATACCATGCATGTGAAAAACTGTGTATTGTTGATTACTCCAATTAACTTCTTGATCATGTACATAACATTCAAAATGCATATCATTCACATCATCCATTTTATGCTCAAACTATATAAAATGTATAAATAATTATAGACATCTAAATGTTTGAATTTAAAATAATATTTATGCTCTAGATAGCTTTCTTAACAATAGTTTCATAATACGTAATTGATCATTTACTTGACCAAGAAAAAATTCATTCTATCATATGAATGTTTATTTATCAGTAAATAAATGGTGGAAAAAGTATTATATTTCACATGAAATTAATGAAGATAAAGTTAACTTAGACATATATTTACATACTTATAATGGTTTCATAGAATCAATCAAATAAACACATTACCATGTTGCAAACTTTAATGAAAAGTGCATAAAGTTCTCTCAATCACTCCAACACTATGATAATTTTATGTAGTAATACAAAAAAAAATCTATCCAGACTAAAATTTAATGAATTAGAATTAAAAACCTTTATTTTTAATTATTTTTCAAGCATGAACCACATATACAATCTAATATGGATTTCCTCCATATCTCATCCATTGGATAATTCTATACCTTTCTTTCAAGTTTGAATAAAAGGTCAAAATGAAGACTAAGAAAGAATATTTAAAATATCAAGATATATTATAGTCTAATCCTTTAAGAAATAATTAAAAAACATGGAATGGCCCTTAATTCTAGATGAAAATGAATAAAAATGGTTAAATGATTAGAATAACCAGTCCAAGACTAGAAAGTGATGCCCATTCCATAACTCCAATAACCACTCCAAATAATATTTCCAAAAATATAATTATATACTTCGACAACTTGAGGAAGTTATTAAAAGTAATGTGCCACTAAGAAAAGGTAAATAGATCATAGGTTCTTAACCTATTTCTATGGTCAATACAAAAAACATATTTACTTCTGCTAACATGGATATAGAGGTAGCATAATTATTTATTTATTTTTTATTTATCAATGGTCAACCAATACACTTTATCATTGATAATGAAAGTGAAAAGAAAATATTTCATCTTGAATCATATTAAATATTTAGATTTTCAATGATAATTCACTCAAAACCATAATAAATTAGATTGTTCAATGCAAACTCTAAGAAATGGCTATGATTATAGCCATTCATGAAACTAAATCATCTTTAGAAAAGGTTTTGAACATAATAAATAGTTTGTGTAAAAATACTCCAATTTTTGTTGTTAATGCTTATCGGGTTTTTGGAGGTTTGATTAATCTTTGGGATTATTCACTCTTAAAGGTAAATATATTTTTATTCAATACCCATCACATTGTAATCCTATTTTATAATTTACAAGACAATTCTTCCTAGATATTTTCTAATAGTTATGCTTTGAACATCTATGTTGGTTTTAGGATATTATGGGATGAGCTTTCTCAGTCCATAAATTATTATCAAAAATTAAGATATATTATAGTAAGGTATTTTAATATACCCTCTCATCTATTGAGAAGAAGGTGGTCAAATGATCCTTTGGTGATTAATCATAATGTTGATTCTAAAATAGGAAAACTCCTTTTCATTTTGAAAATATGTGGATCCTCCACCTTGATATTGAAAATAGAATTTATAAATGGTGGATGGTTCAAATCAATGGGTTTTCCATGTCTAAACTTGTTAAAAAAAATTTCAAAATGTGAAAATGCAAATAAAAATTTAGAACAAAGAAATTTTTACAAATATTTTTTAGCAAAAGAAATAAATTAAAGAATAATTAATTGCAGATGAAAAATATATTGATACTAATAGAATAAGCCAAGATAATTATTAGAAGGAAAAACACCTTCTTTGTGAGTTTAATTCCTTTATTTCCAATATAAGACCTTTTGGCACCAGAAATCAAGAGCAGTAAGGCTCAAATAGGTTGATAAAAATTAAAAGTTTTTAAAGTTATTTACTCTAAATCACAAAAGCTCTAATAAGACTAATTAAATCCAAAAATCTAATGGAGAAGTTACCTCTTATTTTCAAACCAATGGTAGTGAAGTTATTTTTTTTATAAAAATATGTTTGCTAAGAATGACAATATCAACATGGATCTTATATGCTCATGATATTTTCAAACTTTATCAATTACTAACTCTTTATATCTTGTAGGAACCCATCACATCTCAATCTCTCTGAGTACATGCCTTAAGGGATACATTGGAGAAGGGGTGGATAGACCATTGGTGCTTCATAAGATTTTTGTCCCTTATTACCACTTATTATAAATCTAACCATCTCCTAAAAACATTCCCCTAAGCTTTGCCTCTTATTTCTCACCCTTATTTAGTAATTTACCACCTTCATTAGTCCTTCCCTAACAAAAAACCTATTTTGATAGTTTATGTTACATTTTCATTACCATCGACTTTGTACTCTAATTGATAAAACATATTATAGTCTAGGTCAGTCCCAAACTAACCTAGTTCATGACCTAATTTGTTTTTTGTCAATAATGTTACTAGGTCGACTAGGTCAACTTGTTAGCCTAAACATTTGTAAAGGATTAGGGTTAGATCTACCTATATAAACACATACATTTGGTCATTTTTAAGATAAAAGAATAATATATATAGTTTTTATCTTCTTATCCACCATTTTACTTAAGGAACAAGTTAGGGTTTCACACTTTTTGTGGAGATATGGATCTTTTCTTATGGATAAGTCTTTTGGATTAATTGATAAGTTGTGTAGCCTAGAGATGATTTATCCTTGTTATCCTTACATACCACTATAACCTCTTACAAATCACCTTAGCCAAGGGAGAGATTGAGGCTTGTTGGGTTCATCTTCAAAGGCAAGTATTCCTAACATTGTTCCTCCTTTGTAAGAGTAGATAGATATACATTTGTCCTTCACTCCCAATGCATTAGGATTATATATATATATATATATATATATATATATATATATATATATATATATATATATATATATATATATATATATATATATATATATCTGTGTGTGTGTGTGTGTGAGTATATGTATTATATGCATGTTTAATTTTCATATTTATGACCCCCACTTTGTGCTAAAATATTTTTTGAACACTAGATTATATTTTCCTATACTTGTTATTAGTTTAGTGAATATGAAAACATAGGACCTACTTAGGGTTACTATATAATTTTGCTTGACTGTAGGCTTTGGAACCCTCCCTAGTGATATTATTTTGGTAAAATATCCCTTAGCTAGGTCTAGTAGATCCATCCTAGTCATGAACCTAAATATATAATGTATGCATAATTTGAAGTGCAAGTAGGATTTATCTTCTATGAGTTAGGACTGATTAATAACTCTACTACATTTCCCATTACATACATTATGGTGAACCTATTGTGGATCTAGACCTTGCAGGTTTTCTTTTATGATATCATATTTTATCATATAATTATATTTTTCCATATTTGTAGTACTATACCAAACCAATTGTTATAGTTCTAACTTTTTATGCACAATTTTAATAAATAGTCACATCAAAACAACTCTATTTTGTCTATGCAGGTCTTCGTTAGATATAATTTACTTGATAAAATAAGTCAACATAATACTCTTTTTCAATTCCATATAAGTATATAATTTTGAATAGGCTGAATTTTTCATCTTCTTCTCTTTTCCAGTGTATAGGTCAACATACTAGGTCAAATAGGTTGACTTTGTGATCTCAATTTTCTTCATCACATAGGGTTTTTCCGAACTAGGTCGAACTAGTCAACTTGGTTTGTATAATTTGAAATTAGTAATTAAGGCACTTCATCATAAAATTTTCAATCTTAACCATCTTCAAACCCACCAAGGTTCCTCTCTTTCTCTTCTCTATCATTGCATTAATTTCTTTATTTCTATTTTTCACAAGTTAGTAGTCTTTAAAACTGCAACTTATAGCTAAGTAGGTTGACCTCATCGACTTAATTCTATATTCTATATTTTGTCTAAGAGACATAGTTGACATGTTCGACTTTGTTATTAAATACCTTACTTCTGAAGAATAATATCAATTGAGTTGAATCTATTATGTAGTATTTTCATGTAGTTTTTCTTGAACTATGTATTATTCTCAAATCAATGAAATAATAACTATTTTGTAGTAATTAATTCACATTTAAATTTTAGTTGTTTGCATGCTTAGATTAACTCACACAGTCTAAATATATGGTTTTTAAAATAACCATTTAGTTACACTATTTTAATCTTTTGAACAAACTACCAAATCACATAACATTCAAAATGCATTTAAACACTTGTCTTCCCAAGGCCTACCTACTTAGATTTCATCACCAAGGGGCAGTCAGCTTGGTTTTCTAGCCAAGTATATATCTGTAATTAATGGTATATATTGGAAAATCACTTGACACATTTATCAATATAGGATTATGAAGTGATGAGGTATACCCAAATACAAATCCAATACCATTTCCAATATATATTCCTTTCATCTCAAACATATTGAGACCATCCATAGATTGATTTTTATTTACTTATTTCAACCAACTATCATATCACACATAAATAAAAACTTTTTAATAATCAAATAACACTCTAGAGGGCCACTTAGTTAGCATTTACTTTTTAATTAATTACTTACTCTTTGATCATTACATGTATTTCAAAAACTTGCATTAGCTAGTGTTGGTGTAAGGTTATGTACTATGTGCCTAATCCAAAACTTAAAAGTTTTGACTAACATATATTTCAAGAATAAAAAAATAACACAATACCAATGAATTCTCTAAGAAGAGATGTTTTATTACTCAAGATCATAATACAACTATGTGTTTATCTTTGGGAAAAGATGTCTGATTTCTATTTCAGGTTACATATTCATTTATATACATTTTGAAAGTAGGAGGAGGATGTGGAAGGTCACCAATATCAAGGGAGATTATGTGGTTTGAATTAAATGATTTAAAACAATACAAAATTTGAGGAATTGCTATTTTTAAAAACTTACTATTTTTAGACTGCACTACTAAAATTGAAATTTAGGGAAATTACATTGCATTTTTAGGGGTCAAAAACCATATATAAAATCTCCATGACATATCACTATGCTCTCCTCATTATTATATTTCTAACGGTTCAAATGGGGAGCCAATTGGAGCTATGGTGCAAGATTTATGGATCCCAAAAGTTCCATCATCAAGTTGGGTAGAACCGTAACCCGAATTGTCACCTAAATTATTTCCTAAATCATTCCTCCCTCCTTGAGAAGAAATGTTTCCCATTGCATAAATATTCCTAATTAGGTGTGGTATTTGTATATTAATTTTATTCTCTATGATCCACTCACCTTAGTGGCTAAGTTGGCCCATTTTGACCACCTGATAAAGTAGAATAAAGCGTCTTCTTGTTGTCTTCATCCAGGTGTCCACAATTTGATCCTCCTCCACTGGAGCAAAACTCTATGGATCAAGATCATCAATGTATATTTGTTTTGATATGACTTAAGTGTCTAATAGAGGTGGATGATATGGTTTGAGGAGATCCACATTGACTATTGGATGCAGACCAAGGTAGGCTGGTAGGTTCAACTCAAAAGCATTTTTTCCAAAATTTTTGGTGATGGTGTAGGGACCATATCATAGAGGATAATTTTTTTTGTGTGGCCGTGCAAGTCATTCCTTTTAAAGCCACAACCAAAAATTTTCACCCACATAAAAATGGTGTGTAATCTTATGTTTTTTATTCATCTTCTCTAAGATGTCATGAACTTACTATTGGATGTGTTACACTTGTTCAATAAACTTTGTTGATTTTGTTACCTTAGATCTTACATGAGGTGTGTATTCCATGGTCGAGAATGGAATGGCTATATCAATTGGTGCCATGGGTTATAACTTGAAGTATACTTGGAATGGACTATGCTTGGTTAAGCTATACATAGCCCAATTGTATCCATGTTGTATGAAAATAATCCCCTCATCCCATGTGCATGGATGTTTGGAGTGATACATCTAAATCATGTGAACAATCAAGTGGTTCACCACCTTTATCTAACCATCAGTCTATGGATGGAAGGCTATGGACTTCATTAGCTTGGTATCCATCATCTTCCATAGAGTGGACCAGAAGATGCTTAAGAACCTGCTATCTTGATCTGAGACAATGGACTTAGGGAGACCAAAATGGAGCCACACATGACTAAAATATATTTGAGTAATGTATTTAGTAGATATATTTTTATTACAATAAATCATGATATCCATTTTTTAAAAATGATCAAATATAACAAAAATGTAGTCCTTCCCATGTTTTGAAGTGGGAAAACCTAGGATAAAATACATTAAGATAGATTCCCATGTTCTGTAAATGGTGTGTACAATCCTTGCTTCTTATTTGTTGGCTTATCTATCACACATGGGGTGTAATATTTAAGAGACCTTTCCACATCCTTTTGCATATGGGGCTAGTAAAAGTGTTTTTGAAGAACTGCCAATGTCTTTTCTATACCAACGTGTCTAGTTTTCCTAGACAAATGTGCATCCCATATCATCTTCTATTGCTCTACAACTGGAACATAGATGTACCCCATATGATAGAGGACATTATCATGAAAATATAAATAAAAAACATGTTTACCTTTTTTAAGCACCTAATATGTATAAACAAAGGTGGGATTTGCTTCATACAAAGCACCCCAAGTGGAAGTCTCATTACATATGTTAAGAACTATTGTGAGTGCATTGATTGGTGGCTAGCTTAGACAATATACAGTCATTTTGATCTCCCATTTTTTATTTTTTATTATCAAATGGAATTACTGTAGATATGTGGCCCACTTTTGGTGCCTTTCATTTCATAATTTTCTCTACATCTAGATGAAATCCAATGGTCTATGGTCAGTGTGGATGATCATCTCTTTCCCCATGATGTAGTGTTTCCATTATTTATAGGTTTTCACAATGGCATAGAGATATTTATCATATGTTAGGTATTTATTGACTGTATTAGTGAAATTTTCAATATGATATGAAATAGGATGGCCATGTTGCATGATGATAGCTCTCATGGCATATTTAGATGCATCTATCATCAACTCAAAAGGTTGATACAAATCTAACAAGGTAAGAATAGGGGTTGCACAAAGTTTTTTCTTCACATTCTTGAATTCAATTTATTGTATTTCACCCAACTAAAATGTAGCTTTAAATCTTCCTTTAGTCACTTGGGTTAGTGACCAAACAACATGTGAAAATCCAAGAACAAACCTACGATAGAAATTTACAAGACCCAAGAAGCTGTGAAGTTTTATGAGGGTCCTTGGTGTAGGCCATTCTTGAATAACCCAAATCTTCTCTAGATCAACATGGACCCCTTCCTCATTCACAATGAACCTAAGGTACTAAATTGTTTTCATCCTAAATGTGCATTTTTTGAGATTTGCATACAACTTGTGTTCCCAAAGATTTTAAAGCACCTTAAAGACATGTTGCAGATGTTCCTCCCATGTTCTATTTTAGATGAGTATGTCATCTAGGTAGACAACCATGAATGATTTGGTTAAGGGTTATAGGATGTCATCCATCATCCTCATGAAGGTTAAAGGTACCTTAGTTAAGCCAAAAGGCATAATTAACCATTTAAAGAGCCCCTCCTTAGATTTGAATGTAGTCTTATAGACATCGGTGGGATTGATGGGAATTTAGTGATAGCCAAATATCGATGGGAGTTGGTCTAGTAATTCATAAATATAAGGGAGGAGGTAATAATTCTTCATAGTGATTTTATGTAGGGATTGATAGTCAATGTAAAGCCTCCATGTTCCATCTTTATTTGGTGCCAAGATAATTGGGATGTCATAGGGTGAAGAGCTTGTCCTGATGTGACCCTTTTGGATCAATTCTTGAATCTATCTTTTTATGTCATCATTATCAAAAACTAATCTATAATATAGAATACTATTATGCAAAGGTGATCCTAGGATCAAATTTATAGAATGTTTTACCTAGTAATGTAGTGGAACTCCCATGGGTGACTTGACTAAGTTATCATATTCTCTTATGATTTGCCCCATCTACTTCTATTATTGTGTTGATTGTGTATTTAAGATTGTGACATCAAACTTCTTGGATTTTTGTGGTTTGACCATCATGAGAATGAATTGCTTTTTCTTCTCCACCAATATCTTACATTGTTTGGCACTGATCAGGGAGACAAATGTGGGAGGTGGTATCATTGGTACTCTATAACACTATGTTTCAAGAGTGAGGGTGATTATTTAGGTTCCTGATTAATAGATTCCATGTCGATCATACATTAATGACTAACCAAGGAGTACATCAAAAACATCTAGATGGACCACATCACATAAGACTTCATCTTGGAAAGGTTTTAATGCATATGAAAAAAAACACTGATGGGTGACATGGATGTCTCTCTCTAGGCTCAACCATCCAATACTATATAGCTTTGGGTGAGTATTCATGGATAAATTTAGACTTTTCACAACTTTAGAAGAGATTAAATTCTTTTGACTCCCACCATCAAGAATGAAATGTAGAGGCTTACCTTCTACCCATAATTTAGAGTAAAAAAATATTTCCTTGTCATTTGGCCTTTCCTCATAGGTCTATGATGAAGCAATGATGGTATTGTGATTAACATATATAATCTCTTCTTCGTCCTCTATGACTATAGGTTGTGTATGAGATAAAGTAGTAGATGTCAAATATTGTGACTCAATAAGTAGTGATTTGATGGCTAGACATTCTTCTTTAGACTGAGTTCTAGTTTTGTGGTAATCACACCATTTTCTAGTCTTTCCCTTTTGTGGTTTCTTATCTTGAAACTCCTTTTTCTTCATATTTTGGCCTCATATTTGACCTTCCTTGTCACTTTTCCATTTTGAAGGTTTATTCTTCGTATTCTTTCTTCCATGCTTCTACTTTATCTTCACTATGAACTTATATGCCTCATCAAGGGTTTCTAAATTGAAGAGTTCTATTTCCCTCCATATGTACCATTATAGTCCACCATGATATTTTAGAGTCTTATGTTTCTCACTTTCTTGGATGCCCAATCTTGCAGACAGAGAATGAAAAAATTCTATGTACTCTTGAACATATTAGTCCTTACCTTGGTGAATTTGTTGCCACTGTATGTACAGATCATCATATGCTCCAATGGGATAGTATTATTCTTTCACCACTTACATGAAATCATCATAGGAAGGTTCTACCTCAAGGCTAATGTTATCTATACTGAACCTATTTTTGTACACTTGCCACTAGTTTTTCATGGGCAATCCTGCTTTTAAAAGAGCAAAAGTGATATTTTCTCCATCGGTGAATTTATTAATAAAGAAGTAGGAAGACAATTGATCGAACCAATTTTCTATGACATCATCATTGATTTTTCTTTCAAATGTAAGAATATCAAAATTAACGTAAAACTTGAAGGCTTTTGGGGCACTAAAAGGATGTTTCATGGATGAGGAGATAGGAAGTATAGATGAGGAGCCAGAATTTCCCATTAGATGTTGTTGGAGAATTTGGGAAAATTATTTTAGCATTTATGTTTGTTTCCATTGGAGAGATTAATTAACTAGTTCCTTGAAAGGATCAAATGTCTCAGTGTCATCCACCATGTGAATTCACTTGGAGTGAATAGGTGGATAGTTTGGAAGTTCTATTGTTTTCCACCCAAGCTTCTTGTAGCTTGACCTCATTCTCAGGATCATACACTCTCAAGACAAACCACTCTGATACCACTAATCCAAAACTCATAAGTTTTGATTGATTAATATTTTAAGAACATAAAAATAACACAATAACAATGAATTCTCTAAGAAGATATGTTTTATTACTCAAGATCACAATACAACTATATGCTTATCTTTGGGAAGAGATGTCTAGTTTCCATTTTGGGTTACATCTTAATTTATACACATTTTGAAATCAATAGGAGGATGTGGAAGATCACCAATATTGGGGGAGATTAATTAGTTTGAATTTCATGATTTAAAACAATACATAATTTGAGTACTTACTATTATTAGACTGCACTACTAAAATTGAAATTTGGGGCACTTACATTGGGTTTTTGAGGGTCAAAAACCATTGATCAGATATACATGACATCTCACCACATTATCATCATTCTTATCTTTCCAATGGTTCAAATGGGGAGTTAATTAGAGCTATGATGTAAAATTTATGGCTCTCAAAAGTTCCATCATTAATTGGGGTAGAACCATCACTTGAATTGTCACCTGAATTGTTACCTGGATTAGTGCCCCAACTAGATAACTCACATTAATCCAATTGATTGTGTTTAATTTAATTATTAATTAAAATATACTGTAAATTTTTTTCTTATTTTAGCACACTATCATTTTGGTCAATACAGTCACTTACAAACTATATTTTACCTATATTAGTAGTGCATAGTCAACCTATTCAACTATGTATCCTTATTAGCCAATTTTATTTCCCAATATACAATATAGAGTCAAATTATAGGATTATATATCCTTCTCTATCAATTAGGTTATAGAACATAGTTGACTTTAATGACTTTTCATCCTTATCAACTTACTATATCCCCTATCTATAATATAGATTAGACATGTACAACCATGTACTCTTCTCTACCTATTGTATTATAGAACAAAGTTGACATGTTTGACTATGTATCATGTTTCCCTTTTTGTCTTTGAATCATCTTAGTCTTCCTTAATCCTTATATCTCATCATGAACATTCTATCTAAAGATAACACTTAGTTTAACTCAATAGATATGATGAGATTTACTAACCCTAATAGGTTTTCCATTAAAAAGATTGTGGTTCCTAATCTAGATGAAATTAATGTGCATGTGACCACTCACACTAAAAACTATGGGAACCCTCCTCATACATCTTTAGTTTTTAAACCTCTCTTCTCCTTATAAGATCAACATGAATTATAGTATAATCTAGAAAGGCTTTTCTTCATTAATGAGTTTATTAAACATCAAGGAAAAGATCTTTCAACTATTTATCATCTTATGATAAGTGGTCAAACTGAGGAGCGTCATTTACCTTTCCCCACATTCTCACATGGATTTGGAGGTAATAGCTTCTTTGCCTCTCAACCTATTCCTTCTCTTTTGACCCCTTCTCATACTATGACCTCTTCTTATTTGATTTCCTCCACCTCCATGCCATGTATCTCTACTAACATGGTGGGTTTTACATTTAGTGGATTTTTTCAAATACCCACTCTTCTCAATTATTCAACTAGTGTAATGTTTTCTACCTAGGGTACTCATGCCTCTATTATTTATTCTCATCCCTATATAATTTCATCTTTTTCCACCCAAAATAATCATTTTGTTAGATCCTCATTTATAAAAATTTACTCTCAATCTACTAATAACATTCATGTTACCACTCATAGTGGTACCTAAACCAATAATAACAATGCCAATACTTCACATACTACAAATAACACCACTCAAACATGTCACCTTTTGTTATAAAATATTAACCAAATGAATGATTTCCAATATAATAATATAAACCAAATGATGAAAATGTAAAATCATCTTATACATCTCCAAAATAACCCTCAGTAGGTTCTATGGGGAGTGCCTAACCAAAATATCCCCAATTTCCCCTTCAATATTCCCATGGTAATATTATCTCTCAAACTCTTGTTAAAAAAATAGTTAAACACCTTAAAAAAAAACCTCTTACACCTAAAATTTCTAACATAGATATATGAGGTATCACCTATACCACTAGTTATAATGGGTCAACTGATCCTACCCTTGAATTAAAAACATTTTGAAATCTATACAAATATTGGGTAAAGTTAAACACTTTTGCTACTACCCAAGTATTAGAAAAAAATCTCTCTAGAGATGCTTTAGATTGGTATAACCAACTAAAATCTTGTTCCATCACTAGTTTAAAATATTTAGTCAATGCTCTGGTACAAGAATTTCAAACTAGTGACCACTTTAAAATTTTTTTGGCTCATTATATTAATTGCAAGCAACTTGAGACATAGACTACACAATATTTCATCAATCAATGGAAGACCTTATCTAAAAATTATAAACATAATATGGAACATGATAACCTCTTTCATTTATTCACCAATGCTCTTTATCCTATGTTGCAATATTGGGTCTAGACTCTCTCTCCATGAACTTTGAATAGAATATTGACCAAGCCAAGCATGAATGTTTCATCATGTATCAATTTGAGATATCCTAACATTATATGGTCACTTGTATGGTCATAAAAATTAAAACTCATCATGATAATACTAATGGCATCATTGATTCTTCTGATACCATTCATAATATTCAACCTATTATTCCTAACCAAACTATGGAACAAGAAACCCTTCCTAACCACATTCATAATCCTCATTTTTCTTTAACAAGTGTAACAAATATTTATAAAACTTTATCCTTAGAATAATTACAAAAGCATCTACGAAGGCCTCTTCCATGAGAGATTGATCCCACTCATCTCATGAAATCATGATATGATCCAAATAAATTTTGTTGGTTTCATGTTAGTTGGGGACATTCTCATGAGACTTGTAGGCAATCACATAACTTAGATATGGATTTCCTCCTTGGTCCCAATTTTGACCATGATTATATCATTCATAAATGTAAAAAAGGCTATGACATTGAACTCAAAGCTCATGAAACATAAACTAAAACTCAATATTTAAACCAAGCTAATGTTCATATTTTCATCTACAAATATCATCTTCCAAATCACCAAGATAATAATGATAAGCCTACTCATTATACTAATAATGTTGTTAGTATTATAGACCTAAATTATTAATAAAATGTATTTAAAATGAATAATATTTGAAGGTTACTTTCCTTGATTGATTGTCATCCCACACACACTCACTAATCATCACACACTTTCCATATTATCCAAGATTCTTCACCAACTCACTTAACATAGTAGGGGGAAAAAGGCCTTATCTCTTTCAATGAACCAATTCTAATAACTCCATTGGATAACACCTCTCATACCATTTATAACACTCCTTTATCCTCTTTACTCATCACTAATGATACTCAACCTTCTACTACCACTTATTCAAATTCATCTCAAATCAAACCTACATCAACTACCCCATCTTTTCCAGATTATCAACCAACTTATCCTCAAATTAAAACTATCATATCTTATCAAAAAAAAAATTTACATGCACTTTTGCTCCTCCTTAGGAACTACTTCAACACTATGTAACTCTTTCCAAAATTCCCCTTATGGATTATGATGAATGGGATACTATCACATAAATTACTAATCTCCCATCTCAAATCCCATTTATCAAACTTATGTAGACTTTTCCATGTCATCATAATCATCTTATGTAGTTTTTGTTTGAAATGAACATCCCTCATCCTCCCTTAATAAGACCTAAATATATCCTATCTGGATCAAAAGATAGCATTTTAAAAAATTATAAAGAGATGTCTATATATGTTTATGAAATAATGGACACTTCTATCTCCCTTAAACTCACCATTGTTTATATTATTCCTAATGAGATTCTATTTCATGCAGATGATCCTCCCCTCTTTATCAGTGTCCAAATTGGTGATATCCAAGTACAACATGCCTTGATTGATGAGGGTTTGGGTAATTATGTTGCCTCTCTCAATTTTATTAAAACCTTTGAATAATATGAATGTAATATTAAGTCTACATGCAACATGTTTTAAGGCTATGACTGAAGGCAAATGCCTCCCTTAGGTTGTGTGTGGCTCCCTATCACCATTCCACCTATCACAATTTGAGTGCAGGTTATGATCTTTAACTTTCCTCTACCTTATAACATATTGATTGGTAGGCCATGGACTCATTACATTAGGACATTTGCCTCTTCTACCTATCAATGTGTCAAGTTACCTCATAATGGTGAAATCTATAGGATTTAAGGTGACAGTAATCCTTAGAATTTTAAACAATTCCAAGACCATAGTGTATTCAAAATTCCAACCAATGAACCTGTATCGAGTAATCCATTCCACAAATATCAATGGTTTAACTTCCTTATCAACTCTAAATGTGAGTTTACCATGGTCACCCAAAACTCATTTGGAATATACCACCTAACTTATTATATTTAGATGATGATGAACATGATGAGGTCAATCTCAAGATAAAAACCTCTGATCTCTCTTATCATCTCATTTTTTAGCTTTCACCTTTTATGAATATGCATTCCTACCATCCACCTAATGATGATATACTCATAGTCTTAATTGTGGCTCAACACTCCACTCATCAAGCCAAATTCAATGAAAATTTCATCCCTACCTACGTAATTGATCTTCATACACCTAACTATGATGATCATTATACCTTAGATGACCCATTTTTAGAAGGTCTTATTTAAGCCCAAGATGCTAAAATCACTCATTATTGTTCTTCTTTACTTTAGTATTTTTTTATATAATATCTCATTACATCCTATATAATTCATAATTTTAGAAAATTTCCTCTTGTTTTTAGGGTAAAAATGGTGAACACACCTCTAATTTCTAAATAACCTCATAGGAGCATGCTTATGGATCATACTATGACTGGTCCCTATCATGTTTCTAGATACCAAGACCCATATAGTCAACTTTCCCCAAATATGTTTCCCACTATCCTTTATCCTTATGTGCATCCCACCCACCCCCTTAGTTAAGCCTAATCTAGATCCTATTCCCACTCCCTCTCTAGCTAAGTCTCTTCATATTTTTAATATTATTTCTCCTTCCATTTAGCCTCATCTAGTCTCTCCACCATCTCCACCTTCCCTTGGGGATGGTTTGTTCCCATTAATTTATCTTCTTACTTTTACAACCAAATGGGCTAATCAATCATAATTTGATATTCAAAGAGTTTTTAATCATTAGACTAGATATTATTCACTACACTAGCCTTCCCTAGATTTTGTTTTCACTCTGTCTATTAGTAAATCTACATATTCAACTAACAAGCATATATATTACTTTCATGATACATATAATCATTACTACACACATTTTCATAAGATATAAATATATATGGACACCTTACATCCCACTCTTCCTCAGCCCAAAGATAAGTATATACTTCCCCCAAATGTATTAGTTGAATATCTTCCCAAATATGGAGAGGTATATTACTTGTGACACTAATTTATTACCCATCACACTGATCATTAAAATATCCTTCAATAACATCTCAAGGATCAGATCATGATCATTATTGTACCTACTATTCTTTCTCCCACAAGTTTCCCTTATGATAACTCTCCCCCTTCTTCCATTGTTGCTCCTTCACCTATGGCCCCTTCTTCACATATAGTTTATCCACTTATGAATCCCTCGCCTATAGATCCTCCATAAACTATGGTCCCTTCCCCACCCATGACTCCTTCATCTATGGCCCATTATCCACTAGTGACCCCTTCATCTCCCATAACATCCACTCATATTCCTTCTCCTGAGTATCCCATGCATGATAGTCTTCATCATCATAATCCTTAAATAATACCTACATTTTATATTAAGGATATTTGACACAAAGTATTTTATCAACTTTATCTAAATATTGATAAGACCCTCATTACAGTTAGACTTCAACTTCATAGAGGATTATTAGATGTTATGGATAATGTGTGTGGATAAATCTAAAAGTATCTATGAACACAACATGGTGTTATTATAAGTTTTTATTCATTTTAGATTAGACATGTGATCTAAATTTACATTTATCCATCTTATATCATTTGACATTATGTCATATTTTTATTTATATTACATGGCTATTTATGCTTTGCACTACATATTGTTTATGGTGTCATTTTATTCCTTATGTTCTCTCATGGATTATTTTTTCATGATTACATGCTTTTTATCTATATGTTCATATATTTTATCAATATTTTTTCTACCTTATGTCTATAACATGGATGATCATTATTTTGACTTGGTTATTCAAACCTAGCTCCCCTTAGTCATTCCTTATTTACCATGTGATTAGTTATTTAACAAGCCATCTCATTATCACATCCTTTCACCAATCCATCTTGGATTTCCATTTATTCCCCTAATTTCCTTTTATAAACTAGCCATACACATGGTTAAAACTTGAGATAACATGTTCATTTATAAGTAAGCCTAAGTGTTTTATTTAGTCATGTCTTTGGATACTTATCTTCCTTTAGCCAAATTTTACAACTCATTTGTGTGTGTCACTCTATCTATTTTTATTGGTAATTCTAAGTCCTTTTAGAGGAGGAATATAAAAATCCAAAAATATTTAAAATACAAATTATTTTAAAAAAATGTAATGATATAAAAGGCAACATTAAAAATTCCAAAAGTTAAGTCAAACTAAAAGATGTGATTCTAAGCACATATCCTTTTTATAATTGAAGATCAAACTCCATAGTTGACCTCATAATAAATTCAAGTCCCATTGGGTTATAGTAGGCTATTATATTGGAAAAATAGAATATAAAATTCTTTTAGTGCTTCCTACTTTCTAATGCAAGTACCCAATCTTAACAGTAAATTGATGGATCTGTAAAAAGTCCTGAGGAATGGAAAACATGTTATGGGAAGGTAGGTCCTTTTTTTATCTTATGTTAAAAACAAGCAAAATGAGTTTATCTTAGAATCTCACTTATTATCCTATGTAGATTGTTGCTTATAGTGAATAGGTATCCTTTGTATATTAATGTTCACTAGTCAATTAGTGTCTTTCTATGTCCTTAGTGTGCCTCATGTTTCCTAAGGTCTTCTCATAATATGCCTATGTTATGATTTTTAAATTCATTCTTTCATTTCCCATAATCCTAATATTTCCCCTTGAGAATATTATTTTTTTCACTAATCACTCCCCCTAGGGATCCCATTTGTGAGTTTCATTGTAAGACCTTGGATAGGACTAGGCTTTCCTCACAAATTACCAATTTTTCATATTACCATTCCAAACATACCCTTAGACATATTTTTCCCATTTTTTCCACCTCATTGGTATTCCATTTCATGTAAGAATACAACCATTTTTCTTATGTTTTTCATACTTCCCAACTTGAATTAGTGTGATCAATTTAAGTTCATTTTGCCAATTTTTATTTCTCTTTTATACTTTCCAATGTGATTTAATATGATTGATTAACTTAATTATTTTTTTTTATACCATTTGTATTTCTTATGCTTTCCATTTAATTACATTATTTTCATACTTCCCAACATGATATATTGTTATTTTACTTGTTTTAATTTGGTTTCAGTCTTTTCCATGGTTTAAAAACAAATTTTTCTCTTGTTTACCACTTTTTAGTTTATTATAATTAGTCATCTTTGGTTTTTACACATTTCCCATCATGATATAGTATGTAGTATATTTATTTTTTATTAATTATACATTTCCATGTAATTTTTTCCTATTTATTTTTAACCATGCATGTGTATCACATAATTTTAAAAAAGAAAACACTCCACATATATTTCCCATAGCATATACAGTAAAATCTAAATACATGTGCTAGAAAGAAATATATTTATGCACAAACAATGACAACTAAAACCAACTCATGAAATAAAATATAATTATCAAAACAATATCTCTATATATCATGTGTTTCATATAATATAACAATATAAAATATAAAAATACATAGCTCAAGTTCTATGACTAGGCTCCATCATGCCTATCCCCTAGCCTAGCCATAATGCCCATAGATGTCTCAACTCTCCCATTTACATGGTGATATATAATGACATAGTATGGGATCTCAATCCTACTACCTATCCCTATAGATTGGTCACCTAGGCTTGTACTTGTCCAAGATAGATTATGGTAGCCATGTGTGTAACTCTCTCTCAATCTAGGGCCTACTAGGCTAATTTCTATCCTAATCTCACCCATATTTATGTTTACAATAAATCCCCACATGTATTTATCTATCTTGTGTCAACCCTAAGAATTATAAACCATCCTACCTAAGCTAGGACATACAATATGGTAGGATCATCTATCATGGTGGGGTTGTATGGTGCCAACACCTCATCTAAAATGTTATGGTGCACTACCATGACTAGGGATCCCTATATGATCTATTCTATCATATGATACATGAAAACCAAAAATAGATAAATATTATATCATATAAACATCTCCAAATCTATCTATCTACCTATAAATCACATATACTAGTATTATATCTCAAAAATAAAAATTATAACATTTCTTACTAGTCCTAGTGTCACCAACCACTATCTCACCATCTGGTCATATGTTGAGCATGGTTTATCTATCATCCTATCCCTCAAGAAACTTATTTATTGGTCACCTCAATATCAATGAAAAAATAGGAGTCGCCACTAATACACATTGTGATCCTCTCCTAAGAGGTACCTCTATCGACCAATTCTGTCATGGGCTAACTATTAGGTCATCTTGTAAAACCACCCTCCTATGTGCTCAATCTCAGAGAAAGTGCCTCTATATATGGTGTGTCTGATGTGGTCATTTATCCTCCTACTTTGGTACCTATTTTACCCATACTTCAAAATTCATTCCCTCTACTCCTTTGGTTATCAATTTTCATGCTTAACCAATCATGGTCTTACACATTGTGGCCTAATCACTAGTATCTCAATTATTAATCCTCCTCCTCCTCTCCCCTTAGGCTCTCTATCATGTTGTGCCCAAAATGTAGGCACTACTAGAGGATACACTAGGTGTGGGAATCCAAACTTCCCTTGAAAGCATCCCACTGACTATGACTCTATCCACTAGGTATAATGGGTGATGATTTACACTCAAACTTGCCATGGTACTACAATCACCCAACTAGGACACATAGTAAAAATATCTATTTATGGTTACCACATGATCTCCATTCATGTGACTAACTATAACACTAGCATTTAGGGCATAACCTACGCTACCTAGTCCTATCTCTATATCCTCACTTGAGTTAACCTATCCTTAAACACATGGGGCAACCCAACTAGATGATACATAGGGAACCTCTCATATATCCATGCACTAATAAAAACTATAAATCCCATATTATTCTACCCTTTATACATAATCACGTACAATAATACCTTATCTTCCAAATTATGACACAAAACTTGTGTTATCACAAGTCTGATCATGGTCCTCTAGATATATAAAATTTACATAGTATACACATTAGATAAACTAACCTTTAACCCTTGGTATATCATATTTAAGCACATAACCAAATTGGCTAGTGATCATCTCTCCTCTAGATCATCTAGTGTTCTTGTGATCACTAGTGTCCCTCCTATTATCAATCCAACAAGTGCATGGAAATCCTCTAGTGTGATACCCACCTTTATGGTATCTACATCCACAAACCATCAAAATGAGTTGGTCAACCATTCACATGCTTTGAGGAACATGAAAATGATATCAAGACTCAATGGGATGTGTTTCATCTCTATGAAAGCTCCCAGATCTAGTGAAACTAGTCTTACTTTGCCCACATCTTCTAAATGCTTTAGAAAATTGGTGACCATGATGCATCGATCAATCACCGATATATTTAGTGTCTCTAAAAAATATCTAACAATAAAAAATGTATTAGATCTCCATGTCATTTATAATAAAATTAAATTCATATAAATTTCAAAAAAAAATGATAGGTTTGATTTAGTTTGCTCATTTTTTACCAAATTGACCTATTAAATACTGAATCAACCCTACCAAATTTATACTAGATTAGCCTCTATCACATGAAGTTGACCACCTTTTATGTTTTAAGTCATAATTAGATCCCCTTTATAACCTAAAATATGATATCAACCACTTATAAAATAACAAAGTTATCACACTATTATATAGTTGGTCCCTACCTTAGCCAACTAAATTGGCCTACTACTACGCAGTTGGCCTATTAAATCTCTTGCCCTTTATAGACTAAGTCAACCTAGTCGACTCTATTCATCCACAGTGAGAATTTATTAGTCTGATTCCTTTTTACCTAATACCCCATTTTCCCCTAATGTCCTTACAAAATTCTTAGGGTTCATTCTAGTGTGTAGATTTTGTCTACCAGTCAATTTTATATAATTATCTCAATTTCAAATCAAATATTCAAAAATTGAGATTTTTAGTTACTTACCTTTGGTGTAATTTTTGTATCCACTATGCATCCTCCTCATCTCATTTGTCATTTCCTCACCATCCTAACTCTCTAATCTCTCACTAGGTCTCTTAGAGCTCAATTTTCTCAAAATAGTAAAAATACAAAAATAATTATTTTTTACCTTATTTATATTTTATTATAAAAAATTATTTAACCTTCAAATATTTACCATCACATTTATTATTTTGATCATATCTATCTCTTATTTTTCTTTTTCTAAACCATAAAATGTTATAAAATTCTAACATTGTAGAGAATCTTTCCAAATATTATGTGACTATGTGACAAAAATTTCAAATTTTCACTCTTTTTTGCTAATCTCTACAGGTTCACCTAATGTTCCCAACATTGGACACCTTCACATTTGTTGCATCTACTTATTTATCTACATCACTAAGGTAAGTAAAGATATTTATTTTTTAATTATGTCTTTTTATTTATCTTATTTTACTCCTTACTACACTTTATTCAGCTTCAATAGTGTGTGTTGTTATGTTCTTTCTTGAGGCACCATCCTAAATTACACCTACATGACCCATGATGAGTTCCAAGTGGGGCATATGTATACACAATATTTTAAAACATTATAAAATATTTATGACTTATATCTTATAGGAGCCCATCATGTCTCAATCTCTCTGAGTGCATGCCTTAAGGGGTGCATTGAGAAAGGGGTGGGTAGACCATTGGTGCTTCACAAGATTATTGTCCCTTATCACCACTTTTTATCAATCCAACCATATCTTAAAAACATTCCCCTAAGATTTACCTCCTATTTTTCACCCTCTTCTAGTTAATTACCACCTTTATTATCCCTTCCCTAACTTGAAACCCTTTCTGATAGTTTATGTTACACTATCAACCCCATCAACCTTATACTATAATTCATAAAACATATTAAGGTCTAGGTTGGCCTTAGGGAGACATAGTCCATGACCTAATGTGTTATTTGTCAATGAAGATACTAGTTCAACTTGGTTGACCTTATCATCCTAAACTTTAATAAAGCATTAGGGTTAATTCCACCTATATAAACACATCCATTTCATCATTTCTAAGAGAAGAGAAGAAGAATACATATATATTGCATCTCCTTATCCACCATTCTACTTAAGAATCAAGCTTAGTGTTTCATACTTCATTTTGAGATATGGATCTTGTCTACTAGATAAGTATTTTATATTCATTAATAAGTTGTGTATCCTAGAGATTATTTATCATTGTTATCCTTACATACCACAACAACCTATTATAAATCACCTTGGCTAAGGTAGAAATTGAGGCTTGATAGGTTCACCTTTAAAGGTAAATATTCTTAACTTTGTTCCTCCTTTGTAATAGTAGATAGATATGAATTTTTAATTTTCTCCCATGCAATATAATTTTTGTACATTGACGTGAGTATATGTTTTTTAAGCATATTCACTTTTCATGTTTATTACCCCCACTTTGTGCCAAAAGCTTTGGTGAGCACTAGTTTAAATTTCAATTTATTTGTTATTAGTTTAGTAAATATGTAAACATAGGACCTAGTTAGGTTTATTTCATTGTTTTACTTGCATAGAAGATTTAGAACCCTCCCTAGTTATATTATTATCAAAATAGATCCATTGCCTAGGTTTAATAGATCCATCTTTTTCATGACTCCAAATATTTAATGTATCCATAATCAGAAGTGTAAGTAGGATTTATCTTCTTCAAGCTAGCATTTATTTATAGATCTACTACATTTCTTATTGCATATAGATCTAAGTGCTAAATTTTATAATTTTATTCTTACTCTCATTTTTTCATGACCTCATTTTGCATGCTCTATTTTATGTCTTTATCACTATTATTTATATATGTGTTTACTTCTTAGCATATTTTTTAGTTGTGTTAGTATCTATTGAACTATTTATTGGATGTTATTGAGACTCTATTTTGAGATAATATAATGATAATTTGTCTACTATGAATGTTTATGTTTCCACATGGATGATTAAATTTAGTTCATTATATAATTGATTGATGTAAATTCAATTGAATTTATTGGTAATGTTTGATATTGGTTTCCCATTTTGATATTGTTGATGTATCATTATAATTATTGTATGAATAGGAAAAGGAAAATGAGCCAGGTTGGATTTGGCACTCAATAAAAGAGGGTGAAATAAGGGTAAACATTAAGTTATTAATATTTTGAGCTAAAAAATTATGAGATTTATTTTGATTAGGTCCTTCTCGACTAATTTTTTATCTTATTTAGTTGATTGACAAGAATTTTTTTATATTAATCTTACGATTGTGTCTTTATTTCTTGGACTAATTTTTTGTCCATTATGTAACCAATTGAATTTTATTCTCTTTCTTAGTATTTGAATAAACTAATATTTATATGGCTTTATTAGAAAGTTAAGAGATTATGTAAAGCTTGAAATTATAGTCTTTGCTTAGAAGCTATACATTAGATTTAAGTAGATTATTTGAGATAGTATTATTTAATATGGTTTTTACTTGGTATTTTAACCATTTTGGTGACTTTAATGTATAATGCTTGAGGGGGACCATGACTAAGTCATGGGGTCCTCATTAGTTTTAATTTTTTTTAATCATGTTATTTCAAACTTTTGGGTTTGACTTCATTAGGAATTAGGTCATGATGACCTAAATCCAAAGGTCAACTTATCGAGTAGCTTAAAATTATTTTTATTTGGTCATTTAGTCTTTTAGAGAGCTTAGTCAACTGAACCCTAGACAAATTATGGTAATTTTTTGTGAATTCCATTTAAGGCCTATTGGGACTAGTTTATGATCATTAGTTTGGTTTTACGTACGCATTTTGGGCAAAAATGATGGTGGTTTATTGGGACACATTGTTTTTCATTCACAACAAGAATGAAGGACCACTATGGGATTTAATTCTAGTTAGTAGAGTTTGGGACAAAATAACTAGGTGCAAAGAGGAAAAATAAGTTATTTTTCTCATAGGCCATGATAGTTTTATGCATTATTGGTGAATTAAATAAGTAAGTGGTATATATATATGGAGTATAATATAATATTTATTTTTTGTTATTTGGTAATGGAGTATAACAAGAAGAAGAATGAAGAATTATAGGTTCATGGTGAAGTCTTTATACTTCACTATGAACCCCTAAGAAACAATTAATGTATAGTCAAAGATATACATATGAGAATGTTTTGGGTTTAGTATTACTATATCTTGATGCCTAGTTTTGGTACTTAACAGTGTAGTTTATTTTATTTTATGTATTACTATGAAATGTGATTGAATGGTCTAATAATATTAGGATTATTAGCATTGAATATGTTAAAATCATTATTTTATTAATAATGGATTTAGGTTATTTATCATTATGTTTGTTATTTGATTTAGTTTTTAGGATTGATTCTATAATGTATTTATGGCAAAACGTTTGAGACCATATTATTTTAGATAGTCATTGTATGTAGTTCTAAGGTGGCTATAGGTGCTTATTTCATATGTAATTAGGTTTTTGATAACCATTGGTTGATTCTAATGACTCGTATGAGTAAATATTTTCATGAAAACTTCAAAATGAATTCAAATGTTGTTGAAATTTCATTGAATTTTTATGAATGTTAATATGTAAAATATGAGTTGGTTTCATTATCATTGTGTGTACATTTTGGTGACTCTTTTTAGTGTCAATATTATTTGGCCTATTGATGTCTACTTTTGAGGATAATTATTGAGGAAATTAGTTTTGAATATCTTTGGTAATTTTTAAATATTACATACCCATAAGGTATATACATGAACACCACATTTGAATTTAATGAATAAAACAATCATTGTTTGATTCAAGGAAGTCAAATGGATTTGTTCACCTATTGAAGGATAATATTAATGGTAGTGATATGTAATTTTCTTTCATGAATTATATATAAGTAAATTATTTTCATGATTTTATGTTATTGATTACAAATATCATAATCTTTACTATTGATTCATCCTAATATGAACCCTATTTTTGAACTCCACATACAAATAAGTGATGGGGTGGTCTAGGGCCACCAATGTGGGGCTTATTGGATAGTATAGGTGGGAATTTACATTTTACTCTTTGAAATATGTTTCAATTTCCTGGATTCATAGTACTCTTTGTTTTATATTATTTTTTTATTTAGTGGAAGGCATGATTTAAATCAATTTTTCATTTTATGTTAGTAATCACAATTATTTATATAGTCTTATTCATTTAATGTAATGAATCTATTATTCAAATTTGGAAACAATACATTATTATATTGGATATAAAGTGGTTGCATATTATTTTTTATTGGACACATGCACACATACATGTGTGTATATTTGTGTATGTCTATGTATACATATACATACATACATACATAGATACATACATATATGTATGTTTGTGTGTATGTATAGTATGTATGTATATGCATACATATACATAGACATCTATGTAGGTATATATGCATGTGTGTGTGTGTGTGTGTGTGTGTGTGTGTGTGTGTGTGTGTGTGTGTATTTAAATACAAGTACAAATGTATATGAATGATTTATTTAATTAGTGATGTGACATTTTGATTATGATAATTGAAGATATTATTCACATGATTATTTTTGTGTTGTATTTTTAAAGGTATATCTATTATTGAGTTAGAGATAATATGTAGTTTCTTATATTTTTAATAAGTATATAATTAGTACTATAATGTTCAATTATAAGAAGTTTTATTATATATATATAACAATCAATGGTTGAAAGCTAATTTAATATGTTGATAAAGAACTTTTGTTTGATTAATATATTTTATATAGAGATTCATTTTTAAAATCTAAATTATAGAAAACTATAAGTATGATGTTCTCATCCTTTCCATTTTGTATTCATAAAAAAAATATAATGAGGTTATATTATGTATATTAAATCATATCAATATTGAAATATTATTCTGAGTTGTATATGGGCACAACCAAGTGTGAATATTTTATTATTTTCAATTATGTTGAATTTGAAGAAAAGAAGTTATGATTATTTTAGTAACTAATCATAAGAGTTAGGAGCTGTAGACTCAATTAATAACTTTCTTGAAATATGGATTGATATTTTAAATCATGTTTAGTAATGAGTTCATTATTACTCTTATTAATGATAGTTTATAATGTTGATTGATATCATTCTCATTGAGTTCCTATAAGTCTTCAAAACAATTTATTGAAGATAATCATTGATGTTAAGTTAGATGACTTAAACTTTTTTTTTCCATTCCATTTATATATTAAGTCATACAAAACCAAGGAATAAATTGATAATAATGTCATAAGTTGTAACTTTAATAAATCAGAAGAGTTTGTATGACTTTGTGTTTTGTTAAATAAAAAGACAAGTTCAAAGTATAAGTTATAACAAAATTATTATTTGTTGATGTAACAAATTTAAGTAATAAAGGTCTTCATGAAATTATTTAAGTTGAAAAATTGTAAAACATAAGAATTTTTTTTAAACATAAATAAAATGGTTAATTATTAAGGGATTGTTTAATGATTATTCATTCTTTATCCCTATATAAATAGACCATATGACTAGCACATGTTACATATAGTAAGTCATTATTATATGATATTATAGGATGGTCAAATGCATGAACTTTAGTAAAATGATATGGTTTTAATTATTTTATGATGTAAAAATTATAAATGATTCTAATTGATGTAGTATCCATGTATGTCGTAATGTTTGTCAATAAAAAGTATCAACAATGTACTTTTTCCTTAATTTAGATGCTATGGATAAAATTCTTGACTGTTATAAATTATAAAGTCATGAGGGAAATGATCCTAGTTAAATTCATGATGACATGTGTGTGTGTGTGTGTGTGTGTAATGCAATGCAATTTGTTTGACATCCCTTCATAAATACATGTAATGTGAAGTGTATACACACACACACACACACACACACACACACACACATACATATACATATATATACACAAATATACATATACATATATATATACATAAAATATATATATATACATAAATATATATATATATATATATACATATATATATATATATATATATATACATATATATATATACATATATATATATATATATATACATATATATACATATATATATATACATATATATATATACATATATATACATATATATATATATACATATATATACATATATATATATACACACACATATATATATATATACATATATATATACATATATATATATATATATATATATATATATACATACATATATATATACACATACATATATATTTATATATATATATATATATATATATATATATATATGTATGTATGTATACACTTTAGATTACATGTATTTATGAAGGGATGCCAAACAAATTGCATTGCATTACTTTTGGAAATAAATTTGAAGCTAAGTTTCATTGTTCACATAATTATGTAAATCATTTAATGCAAAAGCTTAGTATGATGATTTTTCTATTATGAATTGAATTATTTTTTATTTAGCTTGTTGTGAATCTTCATGATGTTTACTTTTACACTAGGTTATATTTTAGATTCCTCACATGGTCATAGTGTTGATTATTTTATGTCAAGTACATGCATTCAATTAAGTTTAGAAGCTATTATTGGTCTTTTTAGGAATGCCATAGTTTTGGTAATAAGATTTGAGTGTAAGAATATATGTTTAGTACAATGATACACCAATAAATTATTAATTATTGGTTAAATTAACTCCTTAATATTATCAATATGAATTTTTGACCTTAGTCAAATACCTATGTTTGGTATAACAAAGTTATGGACTTGATCATGATTTTTGTGAATTAGTTTTTTTTGTTTAGTTTAAAAATAGTGTTGAATAACTCAATGTTGATTTTTTACAATTTTTTTTTGGGTTTTTACAATTTCATATCAAATCCCAAGATATGTGTTGTAGGTAACTTTGTGAAATAAGTTTATTAATTTTACCTACTTAAGTTATTCTTTTGTTTCTCCTAAAGAAGGTGAGAACTAGATCAGGTGGTTTAGATCATGACAACTTAAAAGTTGACAATCTTAGTAGAGGCAAAGGTAGAGGAAGAACTAGCATAAGAGGTAGAGATCATGGAGCCTAAAACCTTAACCTAGATAGAGAATAACCTCCTATTATTAATATTATTATCAATGTAGGGAAACATAATGTAAATTTTGTTAGAGAGAATCCTAATTCTAATCATGAAAAAGTCCTCAATAGGATATTAACTTATTTGAATTCCTTAAAAAGTAAGTTGAAATTCTAATAATGTAGGATAAACAATATTGAGGATGTTCCTTAAGAATAATTACCCTGATTAGATGAAGGGAAAGTGGGAGAGCAAGTAATACAAGATATGCTTTAAATTTTGTTGATTGCATCATTAAGGAACTTAAAAAACTTCTACATCCTACATTTTTAGGTGAAGAATAAAGTGATGCAATTGATGCATGATTGGAAAAACTACATAAATACTTCAATATACATAACATGCCATCAAATTTGAAGGCAAGGGTACCTACTTATAATCTGCTTGAAATTACAACTCTTTGGTGGAATCACCTATGTGATTTAGAGGGTTATCAACCTTTGACACTTGGTTTACTTTTGAAATGTAATTTTGAAAAAGGTATCTTAGTGAAAATTTTAAAGAGAAAAAGATAATATATTTTCATTTGGTAAATCAATAAAACATGTCTAAAATAGAATATGAGAATAAATTTTTGAATTTGTTGCACCATGTAAACTACATGTATGATTAGGAAATCAAAGTAACAAAATTTCATTTTGGATTAACTAAAATATTTATGCATGAAATCACTATGAATATCCTAAAAAATTATTAATGTTATTTAATCTACTCATAGGGAATAAGAAAAATAAATATATCTATTGAAAGTGAGGCAAGATTTCAAACTTAATAAATAATTATCCAAAAATAAAAATATCTCTCTTTTACCCAATAATTTCAATAAGTTAGATTAGAACCATAAAATTACTAGGATAAGTAGTGATTTTAATAATTTTCAAGTAAAAAATAAAAATATTAAGTCTTTTACAAATGGGACATTTGATAACAATCTTACTGAAAGAAATTAGAATTTACCTGTCATAAGGATAAACACTATGCCTATTTCACCACAAAAGACTATAAGACACTGAGAATGTGGTGATAATCAATATCACAAGGAATATCATAAATTACAAATAGGTGAATCAACTTACCATAAGGTGTATATGGTTGTGAATAATAAGAACACTAAATTTAAAGCCACCCCTATTGAAATAAGAATTAATCTACCTATTTTTTTAGTTTTAGGTCTAATTGATTTTGGTATAACTGATAGCTTTGTCTCCCCTAATTTCTTTAATAAAATTAAACATAAATCTTATTTTTTTAGGATAAATATGGGAGGTTAAATTTATTATGTAAAAAAGGTTACCCATTTTTGAATTTTTAGAGAAAATGGAGCTTAATTTAGGAGTTTTATCAACTAAAGTAATTTTTTTCTCATCACCTTTGGGATATTGTGGCCTTATTATGGGAATGGTTTGGCTATATCAAAATAAAGTCACATTATATTTTGATAATATTTTTTTTCAATATTGTGATGAACTAGGAAAAAAAATTAAAATCCAAGGTAAATAATCTTAAGGTGCAAAAGCTACTTTTAGCCTTGTAGCTAAAAATGGTTTTGCAAAAAGCTATACATTTTATGATATTAAAATGCAAGAAAAAACCTTGGATAAGGAAATTACTTATTATAATTTTCATTTTATAAGCATATTTTCTTGTGTTTTTATTGAAAGGTTGCCTTGAATTCCTCCTAGGCATAAATTTTATTTTTCCATTGAGATTATATCAGGGGTTGCCCCTAAATTTTATTTATCATGTGAATGTGGATGATATGAAATAACTTAAGATTTACCTAAAAGAACTATTGGAAAACAGAAGAACTATATAAATCTTATCTCCCTAGGATAATCCTATTATGTTTGTGAAAAATAAATATGGTACACTTATGATAAATATTTATTATATAATGTTTAACGAGGTCCTAATCAATAATTGTTATCCTTTTCAAAGAATAGATATTTTATCTAATCAAATGAAAGATGTATAAATATTTTTTATGATTTACTTGAGATCAAGATATCATTAGTCAAGAAATAATTAATATAACATCCATAAGACAAATTTATGTACTCAATATGGCCATTACGAGTTTAGGTAATGCCCTTTGGATTGAAAAATTCACCTACTACCTTTATGAAACTTATGAATAGTGTACTTAAACATTATTTTGATAAATTTGTTCTTATTTACCCTGGTCATATACTAATATATTCCAAAAATGAATTTGAGCATGAGTGGCATTTGCATTTAGTTTTACAAAGATTAAGGCAATATAATATTTATTAGAAGCTTTCTAAATGTGCATTTTTTTAAATACTTTACTTGGGACATGTTATTGCCAAGGATGGAATTTTTATGGATCCAACAAAGATAAAATATATTCAAGAGTGACCTGACCCTACAAATGTACATGAAGTGTGTAGCTTTATGGACTTGGTTGGTTACTATAGTACATTTGTGGAAATAATTTATAGATTGGCTAACTCCATTACTTATTTACAATGTAAAGGTAAAAAGTTCATTTAGAATTTGTCATCTGAAGAAAATTTTAAGAAGATTAAAGAGTTGCTAACTACAAGACATGTGCTTGTTATTATAGATCGCAATGGAAATTTTAAAATATGGTCTAATGCCTCTAAGGAGGGTTTTGGTGATATTATTACACATGATGGATAAATTATGGAATATGAGATATGTAAACTCAAGGATCATGAAAATAATCATCCCATGCATAATTTAGTTTATATTGCTAGTGTGTATGCTTTAAAGTAGTAGAATCATTTTCTACTAGGTAAGCATTTTAAATTTAAATCTTACCATTGAAACATATAATATTTGTTTATCCAAGATGATATTAATGCTTACTAGCACAGATGGCTAGAATTTATGAGAAAATTTAATATGAACATTAAATATGTTTAAGGTAAGGAGATCTATGTTGTTGATGCTCTCAACCAATGCATGTATCTCATTATTTTATTTATTTTTAAGTTAATTTTAGATATGTTGTTTTGGAATAGTATATTACTAAAGAATTCTACCGTGATGTAAATGGACATTTATATGATAAGATTATAGAAAATAAATTTGAGGATTTTTTTTGTTGAAAGCGATGGCTTGTTAAGGAATAAAAATAGAATTTTTGTGCCCAAGTTAGGTGACTTATGAAATATTTTACTAAAATAAGTGAATACATCAACTCATTTTTCTCATCTAGGTGTCAAGAAGATGACACATGAGCTGAAAAGGTACTACTATTGGCCTAGCCTAAATCATGATGTTATTGATTTTGTGGTAAAATATTTGGAATGTAAGTGGGTAAGAGCTAAAGATTTCCATACACCATGTTTGATTTATCCTCATGAAATTTGGAAATATAAGTGAATTATTATTTCAATTGATTTCATTATTGGTTTACCAAATTCACATAGTAAGCATGACATTGTTTTGATTGTGATAGATAACTTTAAAAAAATGTTGGTCATTTTATTTTTGGAAATACGATCTATGATGTTTCTATGTTTGTGGAATTATTTGTGAAAGAATTTATTTTGATACATGGCATGACATAAGTCATTATATGTAATAGATATAAATCATGATATTTGATAGAGACAAGTTATTTACTTCAAGATTTTTCAAAACCTTGATTGCAGTATTTGTAACATGTTTCAATTTTAACTCCTCATATCACCCAAAAATAGATGGTCAAATGGAGAGGCTTAACTAAGTGATTAAGGAAATGATAATAATGTATATTATGGATTAAAAAATCATGTGATAAGTTTCATTACATTTAGTTGAATTTGATTATAATAATTATTATCACTCTTTGATTAAAATGGCTGCATTTAAAACTCTTTATGGGCATAAATGTAAAACTCATCTTGGTTTGGAAAGCCTATAAAATAAAGACATTGTTGGCCCTCATATTTTACAAGAATATGATGTGTAAATGGATTTGATTCACTAAAACATGAAGGTTACTTCAAATAGAATAAATACTTATGGAAACTTAAAAAAGAATTCTCGTGAATTTATTGTTTGTGAAAAAGTTCTTTTCTGTGTTAGAATGTATAAAAGTTCCATTAATTTTGGAAAAAATTCTAAATTATCTCTTAGATTTGTTAGACCCTTTGACATTATGGAAATAATCAGCCTTGTTTCCTATCAATTAGCCATTCTTCCATCTCTTTATAGGATTCATTATGTTTTTCATGGTGTTTTATTAAGGAAGTATGTATTTGATTCTTCTCACATTTTAGATTGGAAAAATCTTTTGTTTTTTAAAGAGGAAAACATGAAGTTGAATCCAATTAATATTCACTACCATCATATCATTAGACAATGAAATAGATAAATTTCTCAAATTTTAATCTAATTGGATTCTATATATATAATGTTACTTGGGAAGATGAGTATATTTTTAGGGAGAATTATCCTTGGCCATTTTAGTCATTGGGATGACATATTTTTTAGTGGATGAGTATGTCATGCAATCAGTTTGTGTGTTCTATTTTATGTCTTTGACACTATTAGTTGCACATGTGTTTACTCCTTAGTATATTTCCTAGTTATGTTATTAGTTATTGAATTATTACTTGGATGTTACTGAGACATCATTTTGAGATATTATGATGATAATTTCTATATTGGACATGTTTATTTTATCACATAGATGATTAAATTTAGTTCATTATATAAATGATTTATGTAAATTCAATTTAAATTATTGATTATGTTTTATATTAGTTTTTTGTTTGGTTAATACTAGTGTATCATTATGATGATTACAAGAACAAAAAAATAAAAATGAGTTAGGTAGGATTTGGTGCTCAAAAATAGAGGATTGGCATCATATAAAATGCAAAAATTGGTAACTTGAGTGTGGTTTGTGACACCCAACCTTTAGGTCCCTCTTGCTTGCTCTGATGACCCTAATAAGCTTATTTTCACTTATTCTCAGTCATCCATATCCTTTAAAACTTAATACTAGCTTAGCCAGACTACTCTTTCCATGACTAATAAATCTCCCCTAGGCCCTATTAGCTTAGAAAAATAGCACCACACTTGGGCTATAGCACTGGTGCCACTCTTTTCAATTTTTGACACTCCCATTTAAATCCATTTTTGGCTCCAATGGTCTATTTTTTTTAGTTTCCCATCCTTCTCCTTGTTGGCCTAATGCGAGCACATTCAACCCATGCCTAATAGATCCCTATAAAATCCCATTTAAATATCATTTGGAAAGGGTTGGAAATTATCACTAAGTAAGCAAGAATATAAGAAAGAGTACTTAGGCAATCTTCCCTATTCTTTGCATATAGCTAGCCAATACACTTAAAAGCTTATCTCAATCCTTACACCAGTCCCTAGCCACCTCAAGCACATCCAAATTTGCATTTTTCATCTTCATTCACACTATTACATAAATCACATCAAGTGGGATAACTACATATGAATTAATCCCTCTTCAGAGTATTGTTATGTAGGTAATGTGCCCATAGAAGGGGTGTGGATGCATGTTCAGTGAATCTTACACACACTAACTCCCCTTTTTTCTCAAAATTGGTCAAATCAAAATCGAGTATAGGGTTTGAAGATAAAATATGATATATATGGATATCTAAAGACTTTTGGTTACCAAAACCTCATAGATAAGGTGATACAGACATAGAGAAAAAAATATAGAAAGCTCAAATCCTCATGACAATAGGGGTAGAGGTGGACTACAACACTGGTACAACTCCTATCCATTTTAGATGCTCTTATACAATCATAAAATAAATGTTATATCTTATTTTATGATAGTGTCTCAATCTTACATAGTGAATATCATACCTTGTCTAAGCTATATCAATCAGTTTCCAACTAAGTCTTCTTTTCCATCTCTTATTACTATTTTTAGAAAGATATAAATTGCAATTTAATTTACAAAAATTAGTAACTTAATTATTACATATTTATTTACTAATTTTACTACTCAAACCCTTTAAAAAAATTAGGAATAATACACCAATATTCCCAAAAAGGTTAAATCATTTGGTGAACCTAACTTACTTCGTTTTCCCTTAAAAACCCTAGGGTAAATTTCTTATTGATTATTATGATTTTTTACTAGCATAATAAAATAAAAATTATCATTAAATCTTAAAATTTTGTAGTAATTTTTAAATAATTTTCTTTCAAACCCTAGTTTCCCATACTAGGTCCCAATATTTTCCCAGTAATTTTCCAATAATTTTATGATTTTCTACTAGCATAATTATATCAAAAATTCACTTTAAATCTCAAAATTTCATAGTGATTTTCAAAATAATAATTTTTAAAACCCTAGTTACATACACTACGTCCTATTTATTTTGAGATATTACCTTACATTCTAAAATCAAATTTCAAAAATGGATCTCGCTTATTTACAAATTATTTTTACATATTTTGAAAATAATAAGGAGACCATCATTGGTCTTATCATGTACATGATTTATGAATTTTATCATATGTTATTATAAAGATTCATTCTTTACATTTCATGCTTACACTTTATAATAAAGGATGATATTACAACATTTATTGCTAAAAATGCACAAGATTTCAATATTCATTTTGCATATTCTCTGTTGCTCATGTGGAATAATTTCTAACTCCTTTTTGATAAACACATTACCAATGTTATATTACATGTCAAATTTTTTTATAAAATCATGCACAATTTCATGATCTCTATCCTTTCCTTTATATATCTCATGTGGAATTTTTTTGAAGTTTATCATGTTAAACATAATAGAGATGTCATAGTACATGTCAAATTTTTTCATGTAGTTAAGAAAAAATTCATACTCTTTATCCCTTGTTTGATATCTCTTATGAAATTATTGTTATAAACATATTATTTTATAACTCATCACTCACATTTCATTCATTTCATTCCACATTCATGCTTTCTACCTAGATGCATATAACTCCTTAGCTACATTTGAGAATATCCTTATCACTACTAGACACAAGAAAACACTAATGGTTATATCTATCGCTCCTCCTTTAAAAAATGATACATATAGCTCTTATCCTACACCTACTAAATTCTCTATGCCTATAGTAGATCAAGTGATACATGCTATTACCCAGGTTTCAAAAGATAGGTAGGTTGATTACACCCATGGCTATAAATTTATCACTCAAGTTAGCACCCCTTTCGATATATTTTCATTTGTAAATATCCTTTAATGATTATATGTTTACAAATACATGTTATATACATCCCTTTTTTATACTAGAATTCTCATTTCCATCGAACTAGCTTATGTTGCATCTATCCTCAACACCATGCATTGGACTGAAGAACACATTTCCTTTGAAAAAGAGTATTTACCCCCATGACACATCATTGAACAAAATCTACCTCTCTATATTCAATTAATAATTAATGATGTGGGGTTCAAAAGGGAATTAAATGATAATGGTTCATGACTCAACATTTGCAACATTTCTTTTCTTAAATATCTTAATATACAACCTCAAGATCTTGACCATTTCAATATGAACATTAGAGGTTTTGAAACATTCCATAGAAATTCATATGTCAAATAATACTCAATCTTACCTTAGGGCCTAAGACACTAACAACTACTTACCAAGTCATGACAAATCATCTCAATTATAATGTATTATTTGGTGAGCCATGGATTCATGATATGCATGTAATCCTTTCTACACTCCATACTTATTTAAAATTTAGGCACAAAGGATACATCTACAGATGCATAATAGATAAAAAACCATTTAAATACTTCTAAGTTTCCAAAACTCTATAAAATTATATTCCACACTTTGATCTTGGTAACATACTAGTATAACCTATTATTCATAGTGTACCTTTAGACTGTGCAACACATCAATAAATTCCAAGTTCCATAATAACATCAATACCAAATCAATATTTTATGTCTCCTTTTACACTTAAATGTCTCGATAAGATGGGATATCATGGAAAAGGTCTTGGAAAGCATGAACAAGGAATTATCCATATTGTCAAGGTATCTACACAACATGAAGCATAAGGGCTAAGATATCAGTTTACCTACCTTCATAATAAGCCTTCTTATACCTCTTCAAAGCATATAAAGTTTTGTCCACCCACTAAACCAATAAACCACACCATTAATCATATTTCAACATTTCCATTGATCTATCCTCATCTCAGTGATGATGAAGTTTCACTAGACATACTCACATTAGATGAATTCTCCAATAATGAATCCCTCATATAATTTCTTAGAGCATATGAGGACCTTGCATATTTTTATCACAAAAATAGATTTATTCATCACAAAAATTCCCATGCATACTTTAGAGAAAGTCTAGATTCTCCATAAGACATACCAGTTGATTTAGATGATACTATTCCCAACACTCCCTATACACTTGATCATTCCACATTGTTTAATGAAGAAATAGTTAATTTCAATTTTGTAACCAACCAAGATCCCTACATTGTTTTATTAATCACTACCCTATGAAAGGAAGACAATATAGATATTCATCAAACCTTAATAAATTTTCTAAAACTCTTTGCTTGGTTTTACTTAGATATGTCAGGAATTGATAAATCCATAATAATTCATCAAATCCCTTTATACCTAGATGCTAAACCCATTAAATGTTTTTTTTTTTTTGTAAAATGCATCCTAAGGTGGATCTCTTAGTAAAAGATAAGATCTAATGCCTCTTAGATGTCAGTTTCATTCAACCAATAGCACACCCTGAATGGGTTTTGAATATATTCCCCATGGTCAAATCTAATTAAAAAAATTGATGTTTTTCCAATTCCCATGTTTTAAATAAAAAGTGTCCAAAATATGATTTTCCTTTACTTAAAATTGACATGATCATCAATTCCAAAACTAGATATGAAATGCTATCATTTATGGATGGCTTTATAAGATACAACCAAATCAAAATTGCTAAATAAGATCAAGAGAAAACATCTTTTACAACACCTTGGGGTACATTTTATTACATTATCATGCCTTTTAGATTAAAAAGTGTTGGAGCCACATTCCAACATACCATGACACATATATTTCATGATTTGATTCACCATACTATTGAGGATTATGTTGATGATATCTTAGCTAAATCCAAATAGCAAAAACATCATGCTATTGATTTATGAAAGATCTTTGAAATAATCAAACAAAATAATGTTTGGTTGAACCCAAAGAAGTGTGTGTTTGGAGTTACATCAGATAAACTATTAGGTTTCATTATTTATTAGCATGGCATAGAGGTTGACCCTAATAAAGTCAAATCAATCATCGACATGCCACCTCCTATGAACTTAAATAAACTTCAATCACTATAGGGAAAGATCCATGTAATCCATCATTTTGTAGCTCAACTTACTCATAAAACATAGTTATTCATTCATTTACTAAAGAAAGATACAAATTTTGTCTAGGACCAAGCTTGTCAAGAAAGCTTTGATACAATCAAGTAATATCTTCTTAATCTACCTATCTTAGTACCACCTATCCCTAATAAGACATTCCTACTATATATCTCAGTAATAACCATGAATTGGGAGCACTCTTAGCACAACACAATGATAAACACATTGGATGAGAAATTTATTACATTAGTCACACATTACTTGAATATAAAAAAATTAATCCACAATAGAAAAGTTATTTTTAGCATTATTTTTACCAAATAAAAACTTTGACATTACATAGTAAATAATAAAACTCAAGTTATCATAAAATCAAATCCCTTGAAGTTTCTCATGGAAAAACCACATATTTTCAATCATATCACAAAATGGGTCATGTTATTAATAAAGTTTTACTTAAAAATAGTTGTCTAAAAATAAATAAGGGGCCAAATTAGTATAGACCATTTTGAAGCCACACCACTCTTGGACACTAATCCTATTAGTGACCCATTTAGAGAGGATTTCACTACCTATTTTACTCATGTTGATACTTGGACCATGTTCTTTGATGGTTCTTAATGCACATCTAGTGTGAGGGTAGGCATTATCTTTATCAACCCTTTTGGTTGCATAGTTCTTATTGCATATTGATTAAGTTTCTCCTACACTAACAACACTGCAAAATATGAAGCACTTATTTTAGGTTTATTTGCCACCTAGTCTCTCAAAATTAGATCTATTCAAGTCTTTGGTGATTTCCAACTTGTGGTCAATGAATTTAATGATGTTTATCAGACAAAAGAAGAACATCTTATCCCATATTGAAAAATGGTATAATTTTTATCATCATAATTTGACTACTTTTCTATAGAAAGCATACTAAGACAACTGACACATAGATATAATATCAAGTGATTCATATTAAATTCTTAAAGACATTAAAAATGATCAGGCTATTTTCATAATTAAATTATTATAATCACCATCAATATCCAATGTGGATTTGATTTCACTGTCTATTCTAGCCACTACATGTAGTTCTACAACTCCAGAATGGTTTTTTGATATTTATAAATTTTTAAACAAATAGATTACACCATACACTTTATCTAAAAAATGAAAAACACAAGTTACATAAACAAACACTATGTTATGTAATCATTGGTGGAAACCTTTTTAAATGATCCTTTGATGGATAATTGCTTTGATGTTTGATGTCAATATAAGCCAAAATTACTCTTACATAGATACAAGATAGTGAGTGTGGTAGCCACTTTAGTGGAAAAGACATGTCAAACAAATTTATTTGACAAGGGTACTACTACCCCACCATGGAAGATGAATGTATATAATATGCAAAACTATGTGATAAATGTCAATGACACACTAACTTATAGCATACACCATCACAATAATTGTAGTCTATTATCTCTCCATGCCCATTCATGTTATTGAGATTTGATCTTATTAGAAAAAATAACCTTGAATCTACCAATAGACATAAATTCATAATCATAGCCACATAATACTTTACCAAGTGGGTAGAATCCATTCCACTTCAATCTACTATAGGTGAGGACATTTTTAGCTTTCTCATGACTCACATTATTTCACACCTTGGCTTTCCTATAACCATCATTTTTGATAATGGAACATCATTCAAGATCAAAATTATTAATAAAATTTTAAAAAAATATAATATTAAATACACATTCTCCACTCTATATTACCCATAAGGAAATGGTTAAGCGAAGGCCACCAATAAAACCATCAACAACATTTTTAACAAAACATTGACCAAATTTGGATTTGATTGGCAAAATCAACTAGTCTTTGCATTATAGGAATATTACACAAGTATCTACACCCCCATAGAATCCACTCCTTATTCACTTTTTTATGGCATAGAAGTAGTTTTACCATTAGAATTATAAATCCCATCTCCTCATGTCTCCCTTAAAGGTATTCTCATTGATGACTAGTATTGTGAAAATAATTTACACTAGCTTGAGCAGTTAGACCATACATGCATTCAAGTAGTAGAACATCTCTGAATATACCAACAATGTATACAGTGATCCTATAACAGATGAGTTCATGCCATAGAATTCTAAGTTAATGATCTCATTCTTAAAGAAAATCTTTGTGATGTTAATTCCAAAAAAGAAATCAAAAGAAAATTCAAACCAAATTGTCTAGGTCCATACATTATTACTAAAATATTAACCCTAAAGTGTATCATTTAGCCTTAATTAAAGGAAAAAATCTCAAAAATCCAATGAATATTATGCATCTATGTATATTCCATGTCTAGCATTTCGTTTTACACATTTTATTGTACATAATTTTACAAAATTACTTATACATAATATCTTCTTGCTTACTTGTACATAGATTCTGTTCAAAATTCGTATACATAGTCTTCATATTATTGATTATATATATTTCATAACATTTAAAAAATAAAAAAATAATACAACATATCAAAAACACAAAAACATTCAAATATGTCAAAACATAAAAAAAAATTCAATTGTATGCATTATCCATGATTTACACTTCTACTACTATGATAGACTTACATTTGTTGTTCTATGTTATTGTTTGTAGATTTATCAACATTACCATGCTTCACTTGATATCTTTTGAGTGTGTGTAGTGACATCCAGCTCTTTGATTGCTTCACTCTACCCATTGAGGGGGAATTTTACTTATACAATCAAAACACACATCTATATACATACACATTAGGGGAATCTTCTAAATGACTACACCATCTTGGTTATCTCATTCCTATACTACACACTATAGTTATCATGTTGATGTACATTATTTACTAGCTTACACATATTAGTATATCAATATCTCACTAGTATATAACACTTGTGTATTTCTTAGCATATACCTAGTTTTTTACTAACATGTCTTGCATACTTTACCTCTTGATTTGATTAGTTAGATGTTATTTTATTTCTATTTATTACATGCTTTACTTTCTTGCCTAGCATAGCTATATTGTTTGCATTTCTCAATTCCTATTTTATCTCGTATATGTGATTTAGGACATTTTACAATATCCTTTGATTTTATTCATGTGTGTGACTTAGGAAAATTTTCTAATGTCCTTTGTCTATACTCTTCTATGTGATTTTGGCCATTGTGCCAACCCTTTCTTGTTTTAATTTTGTATGTATGTGGTATTTGAACATGCCTTGTATGCTTACTTTCTATTTTGAGTGATGTGTGCCCATGTCCCTTGTATACTTGGCCCCTTGGCCATTTTGTATGCTTATTTCTTCTTACCTTGTGTGCTTGTTATTTTTACTTATCATTATTTGTAATGCCATGATCCACATCATGCATTATCTTTCTATTTTAGATGCCATGATGGACATCATGCTCCGTCCCTTCTTAACAACTAAAAAATGACCAAAATTATTGTTCTAATTGAGTGAATTACAAATAATATTGAATTATTACATCTATCTAGGCATACCCCTATTGATGTAACAATCTCTCATTACAAACCATGCGATATCTTGAGATATATTGTCAATTATCATTGTTATATCATGTATCTTTGTAGTATAAGACAATTAAAAAGTTATTTTTCTGAGGGTATTCATTGTATGGTCTTCATTCCTACCCTCAAAAGAGGTGGCAATAAATAGGGGTTTTTCACAAAAATCATAACTCCTAATAATAATAAATCTAGCTTTCAACACACCTAGACAATAACTAGATATAAAACCAGTTAGAACAAACTAGGTAGACAGTGAAAATGTCAAATAGTTACCAAATTTGGCCTAGGAAAATAAAAAAAGATTGGATAATAGCATTAGTACCACTACTATCCATTTTTGGTGATCTTGTCTAAATAACAAAAAAAACTAGACTTTCCAAAAAAGGTAGAAAAGTAGGTTTGGCTATAGTTTTACACACTCATACCAGTTTAGAATCAATAGTTTTCAGTACCCTTTTGCTCAAAAAATCTAGATATAGGGGCTGTTATGCACAACATAATGGTTCTCACTTCTAATTTTAGATATGGCAATTGATATAACTTCTATATCATAATCCTATTTTAGACACTAGTGATTGGTGGTGATGTGTGCAACACATTTATTTTATTTTCTTTCTAAGTTAAACATTATCTAGACATTCTCAATAGTTGCATGCCTTATTCCATCTATAGGTGGTTAGCATCATTTCAAAGTGGCTTTCATATAAGCCAAGTACACTATTTTCAAAGTGGATTTCATATAAGCCTAATCTCCATCTTTTAGAGTGGCCAAGAATGGCCTAGTTTCCAACATATATTTGGCTATCCACACCAACATTTTTAGACTAGAGTACATTCATGGGATTCAAGAGCCATATCATATGACACAAATTTTATACCAATATCAGTTCATAGTTACACTTCATGGGGAAATGATGGAGCCAATTGATTAGATATCCTTTGTATTCTTGAGCCAATGGACTATCTATTTAGAGGGATTAGACATATAGTATAAACATCAATTAAAACACCATGACCACTTAGCTTCACTTACTAGGAAATGATGGAACCAAAGGGATAGCCTTTGCATTCTTGAGCCACTCTCAGGGAATTGAATACTCAGCTCTATTCACGATATTAATCTTGGTATATCATCATCCAACATTACTTAGCATCATTCAACATCATAATAGGTTTTGTATTGGTCCATGTACCTAGTGAGGTGTATTCATTTATTTCCCTTCCTCTCTCTTACCTAGATTTGTACATTCTTATTTTAAATATAACATATCTAGTAATAAATGATATACTCTTTGTTTTTCTTGTAGATTCATAATTCATAGTGTGATCTCTCTATGCACACCCAATATCACATAGCTTCATGAGTTTCAACTTTATACGTAAGTTCAAGTACACTTTCTATTTTTCCTTTATCCTACTATTTTAATTTTTTGCATGAATAAAATAAAGGTGGAGTAAATGTAATCATATAAAATGCAAAAATTGGTAACTTGAGGGTGGTTTGTGATACCCAACCCTTAGGTCCCTCTTGCTTGATATCATAACCCTCATAGGCATCTTTTCAATAATTATTAGTCATATATAGCCTTCAAGAATTAATCTAAGCTCAGCCAAACTACTCTTTCTTTGACTAATCCATCCCCCTAAGCCCTATCAACTTAGGACAATAGTGCCACACTTAGACTATAGCACCTATGCCACTCCTGTCCATTTTCAATGATCCTATCCAAATGCATTTTTGGCCCCAATGGTCAATTTTTATTGTTTCCCATCCTTCTCCTTGTCAGCCTATTATGAGCACACTCAACCCATGACCAATAGATCCCTATAAAAGACCATTCAAAGATCATTTGGAAAAGGTTGGAAATTCTCACTAAGCAAGCAAGAATACAAGAAAGACTACTTAGCCTATCTTCTCTAGGGTCACACAAACATAGCGAATAAAACCTAGAAATCTTAGATCCTTAGGACAATAATGGTAGAGGTGGACTACAGCATCAGTGCCACTCATGTCCACTTTCAACATTTGTGTCCAATCATAAAATGAAGGTCAGATCTTAGTTTGAGCTGAGATATTATGACATTTACTCTAATTAGGTATTTTTTAATTGATTTATTTGATTACTCAATTTATTAATGAGAAACATCTTTTATATTAAGAATTTGACTACATCTTTGTTGCTTGGACTAAATTCTTATCCATTGTGTAACCAATTGAATGGGGTTCTCTTGTTTAGTATTTGAATAAACCAATCTTTATATGGATTTCTTGAAAATTTGACTGACTACATAAATATTGAAAATATAATCTATGCTTAGAAATCATGCATTAGATTTAAATAGATGCTTTAAGTTGGTTTTTATTAATATGGTTTTGACATGGTGTTTAAACCATTTTGGTGACTTGAATTTGTAATGCTTGAAGGGTACCATGACTAGGTCATGGGATCTTCATTATTTTTTATTTTTTTTAATCGTGATATTTTAAACTTTTAATTTTGACTTCATTTGGAATTAGGTCATGATGACCAAAATTCTAAGGTCAACTTATGAACTATCTTTGAAGCATTTATGTTTGGTCATTTAGTCTTTTAGGGAGATTATTTACCAAACCCTAACTAGACTCTACCAATTTTTTTGGTGAAGGCCATTTAATTCCTAATGGTACTAGTTTTTTATTATTAGTTTTGTTTTTTAGTTACATTTTGGGCATAAATGATGGTGGTTTGTATGGCCACACTATCATTTGTTCATGTTAAGAATGCAATACCACTATGTTATTTAATTGTAATTAGTAGAGTTTTGAGGTCTGAGATGGGTGTAAAGATATAAAATAAGTTGTTTTTCTTAGAGGCCATGATATTTTTATGCATTATGGGTTGATTTCAATGAGTAAATGGCTTTGTTTTTATTTGAGTTGGAGTATAATACAATATTTATTTTATGTTCCTTGGAAATGGAGTATAACCATAAAAATATTGAATAATTATAGGTTCATGGTGAATTTTGTATACTTCATAATGAATCCATAATCAAATGGTTAATGTATATTCAAATATACTCATATGGGAATGTTTTGGGTTTATTTTTATTATTATTTAATGCTTGATTTTGGTACTCAGTTGTGTACTTTTTTGTGTGTATTATTATGAACTATGATAAAATGGTGTAATAATATTAGTATGGTTAATCCAAATTCTTAATAACATTTAATATGTTATTACCATTATTTTTGAAATAATCAATTTAGGTTATTTATCTTGTCATTTTTTATTTGACTTGTTTTTAGGAATGGTTGTATAATGTGGTTTATCAAAAGTTTTGAGATTGTATTATTGTTGGCGATCAATGTATACATTTCTAAGGTAGATGTAGGTTCTAATTTGTATTTCATTAGTGTTTTGTTAATTTGTACATGATTTGAATGGATTTTATGAGTATAAATTTTCATGCAAAGTTTGAATTGAGTTCATAT
>JARHVA010000313.1:3447500-3475000 GCA_037957365.1 Torreya grandis | reverse complement strand
TAATATTGTTTCAAAAGATAGAGTTTGGATGATTTTCCAACTATGTAATAAGACATTTGATTCTATTTATTAAAACCTTAGTGTCAATTTGAGATGTAATTATTTATGAATGTTTGGTTTATAGGATAATGGTAAGAGTCATGTATGTATCAAAGTATTTAGCCTTTGAGGCAAATTCAAATGAATAAATAAATTGATTTCACTACTTATATCCTTGACATGAGTTATTGGTTTGTTAAGCATTATGCATCTCTATTTATTTGAATGAGAAGAATTAATTGAATTAAACCCATCAAAAATAAGTGTAACTTAGATAAATAAATATGAGACTATTAATGGGAATAATAGATCATCTTATTTAAATGAATTAAACATTGATGTATTCTAGTATTACTATGCCAATCATGAATAAATAATTATGTTATCTTTATGTTTAAGTTTTTTTTTTAAAAATGAGTCATTGTGGTTATAACCCTTTGTATTCAAACCCTTGTGAAGTAGTCATTATGTAAAGGAAGAATCCCCTAGGATTTTATAGTTGAGTTACTACATGTTTTATACCTTCCCAATAACTAGAGAATTTATAAAACTAATGAAGTTTCATTAAGATTATATCTTAGGATTGGTTTTTATTGAGACATTCCTTTAGAGACATTGGATTGAGAAAAAATGATATTCATTCATTTGATAAATAGACTAAAACAATGAGTTTATTGGTTTAGAATCATGTTATCTACTTTAACCAAAGATTTTGTTTATTTCTATACTTCATAGCATCAATTTAGTCATGTATATTTTACCTAGTTTTGTTATTAGTTTGAGAACCATCTCTATGTTTTACTTCAAATTGTGCTTTAGATGATTGCCAAGATATTTAGTCATTTTTTCTTAGCTTACCTTAGCCACTTTTTCTTGAGTTTATTTCATCTTTATACTTAGCTAAATTTAGATATTTTTGAAATTTGGTTGTATGATGATTCTTGGGATCATTCCAATAGAATGAAGGATTAGTTAGAAGGCTAAGCTTCTAATGCCTTGGAATTATATGAAACTTCCAAGTGGAAACATCCAAGAGTAAGAAAGATCATAGGTAATAATTTATTGGGGTTAATAACTAATGCATATATACTTTGTGTATCTAAATAGGTCAATGAATTGAAGGATTATGCTTTTGAGTTTAGGTCCCTTTGTTTTATTTTTGACTTAATAAATTTTTATGAATTTAACATGTGGTTTAGAATAATCCACATGTCTCCATCCTAATAAAATAAGATTGAATTTAGTATGGTCTGACATAATGTTAGTGATGGGCCCATGGGTGAGAAATATGTTTCTATGTGGCATCATCCTAATGACCTATGATTTTAGAGATGAGCATATAGAGTATGAAGCCTTTAGGTTAGTAGGTGAGTGAGATGTTGCCACATAGATTCATCCCAATAACCCATAGGTCATCAAGATGGTGGGATGTTTCCACCTAGTACCATCATAGCAACCTATGATCTTAGAGTTGGATATAGAAGAAGCTTGCCCCTCAACCAATAGGCTAGTGGGATGTTACTACATAGTACCATTCCAATGACCCATGAACCTAAAGGTGACCATATAATCATATTTACTCTATGATTGTGGTCTAGGGGTATGTTTCCACATTGCATCATCTTGATAGTCTACAATTTTAGGGATGTGGGTGTAATAGAAAAGTTTGTTAGCCCTATGGGTAAGTGGTAAGATGCCATGTGGTGATAAATTTCCCTTAGATCTCAAGGATTAACTTGAATATCATTGGTGATGATTTAATTATCAACATGGATTCTAGTTATGTCAAAATTAAACAAGGTTTAAATTTACATCCATTTCAAAATCATAGGCACTACAATCTTCAGTGTGAGCTAGTGGATAATTCTAAGTGCTAGGCAAACAAATCAGAACTATGGATTTTGAAATTAGGGAATGATTTGATTATTGAACGGTGTTAGTCATAGGTATTAATTAATTTTTAGTATTAACATGAATTCATTTATTTTATTAATTATTTTTTATCGACTTTGTGTTTTGACTATGTTTTATTTGTTTTCAGAGAAAAAAGGAATGACACTTATATAGTTGATGGGTTTCTTAAGATAATGTATTTTTATATTTATTATAATAGTATTTTTCATTATGTATAATAATTAAATTATAATAGTTTTGCATAATTTTATTTAAAAATAAGTATTAATCTTATTATTAACTTTTATTTTAGCATTGGCTTTATATAGATTTTATAAAATTATATGCATATAATGTAATAAGTTGAATCATTGAAACATAAAAATATTATTTAAATAAAAAAGAGTAAATATATATTTTTTGCATAAACATTTATACAGTACAAAAATATACACATTATATACATAGATATATATTATAGGAAGATATATATATATCTAGTTACTAGAAGTTCCTTTATAATAAGATATAAAATATATTGATACTTCTACTTTCCCTTACTATATCCATTAGAAGGATTAAGGATAAGATGATGAAGATTTAAAACATAGGTATGATAAGTGGGAGAGATAAATCATAAACATTGGGTACTAGAGGAATAAGTGCCAAATCTATAGGAATAGGAATTGAGGGAGAAATCTTCAATTTTAGAAGGACACCTTTAAAAGCAAGATAAATAAACTATCTTTGTTTCTAGAGTATAATGTGGGGAAACCCTATAGTTCCTATGAGGAGAACATAACTATTTAAGGTAAATAGATTATCAAAATGTAATTGGTGATAGACCAATAATTGAAAGGTGGAAAAAAATAGACTTATGAAATTAAATTAGTGTTGAGGTCAACATACCCCATTTCTAAAAAATGGAGACCCTTGTGTAAAATTATGTAAATGTGTACCTTAAAATTGAAATTTCACCTGATCAAAGTGTCACTAGAATGTTTACACATATTCTTGATTTGAATATCATTTAAACCTGATCTAGTTGGTATATTTTCTTATAACTTTAATTTAATCTTGCCTAAAGATCTAACATTGGATGTCTTTGTCTCTATATTACATGTTTTGGGAATAAACATGTTTTTTTGCTTCAATGTTAAATTGATATTTTATTTGCCTTGGTCTATAATTGATTAATTGAATCCATATTTGAATTTTTGAAGCCTTAGTTAAAGATTTTAATCTAGGTCACTTTTTAATTAAATCTAAATTTGGCAAGAACTTTTATTTTTGTGTGGGAGCAATTATCATGCCATGGACTTAGTTCAATTTTTATCCTAAGGCTTAGTCATGTTTTTTAACACAACCAAAATTTAGGATAAAAATATTATTCTTGGTCTCTTTTATGTCTCGTGACCCCTTTGTTCTCTTTTATACTAGCATGTTCCAACTAATGTAGGTCTCTTTTGTATATCCTAGACAAGTCATAAATCTTTATCCTACAGTTTTAAACTTGAGGCTATAAACTTATGACTTTTTCTTACTATTTATGGGGTCCTTTTTTATTATATTCCTAAACTTGGTCCAACATATTTATGACAAGTCTCTTTTAATTCATGTGGGCACTTTAAATATGTCTTAACTTAGCTTAGGTTGTTTATCCTAAGTAATATATATATATATATATATATATATATATATATATGAGCTTAAATATTGTATTTTTTTTACATGATCAATGACCCACATTTAGTAGTGTGAATTTAATCTAATGATGTGAGTGGACATTGACTTTTCAATTAAGCTCAAGTAAATGCATGATTTCCAAGTGGCACATGCATGAAGTATAATGAACCTGGAAATGTCAAGTGCTAAGCTTAGCAAAAAGTTCTAATGAGGTATTCAAAATAGATGGTCATTCACATGTCAAAGATGTTTATGTGGACATAAAATGATGGAATTTTAGATGTCAATTTTAAAATATCAAAAAAAATTAATGAGGTGTTCAAAATTTATGGTCATGTAGAAATCAAAGATGTTCGCACATATGTCAAATGACAGAAATATAGAAGTCAATTTTAAGATAGATGTTTGGATCCAAATAGTCTATATATATATATATATATATATATATATATATATATATATATATATATATATATATGAAACATGTTTAATCATATAAAATGATCAAATGTTGTGAGATTAAATATCAATTTTTAAATTTAATGATCATATTTTGAAAAATAATGAGTAAGATACCATGAGGATGCTATGTAAATGGCATTTGAGAGCCATGTTGGTACAATATGCCAAATTGGAGACCATATAGACCTAGAAGAGGCAAAGGTAGAGATATAAATCATGAAGATCATGATGTTAGAACTAACTATCAGCATTAAAGCACTGCTAAAACTTTTAAGAGTGACCTGGAAAAGCATGAGAACCTAATCAAACCCTATGAGCATTATAATTGAGCCAAAGAAGATAAATTGTCACCTATGTAAAGATAATTTGAGATAGAGTCCACTAGTAAGAAATTTAATGTAATTTTCAAAAATTATGGGGGGCCTCTCTAATGACCTCAAGTAGCTTAAAGATATGATAATGCATGTATTGGGTAGCATTCAAGAACAATAAGTACCCTATATTAGTAATGTGAGACTTCAATAACATAAGGGTCCCAAATATTAATGAATTAAGAATATTCTTCCTATAACTAAACACTGTCCATTTTAGAAATGGAATATTTTGATTGTAAAGGCATGTATAGTTTGTAAAACACATTTCCTATAGATTAGTCCATTGGGGAAAGTCTAGTGTATTCTAAAACATTTGTGGAAAGGATAGCTATCCTAACACTTGTAATTTTTAATTGGATATGACTGACCAACATACTTCTTGGCATTATATAAAATGATTACTATCAATTATAAAAGGGGGGAGTTCTTAGATCCAAAATCATTTTTGTAACTTTGGAGCAATGAATGCAAGCAAGGAATTATGTAAAATTTATCCACATTTGTTTGTGTGAATTGCTAACAGGGATTATTTCTCACTCATTTGCTTTAATTTTTAGATTTAAATTATGCTTATGGATTCTAAATGTGTACCTTTAATGTAGAGTTGTCAACTTGTGTCAATGCTAGGTTAATTGAAAGTTCTAAAGTTCATTTCATTTGCTTCACTTCTTTTGCATTTGGGCTAATGTTATTTTCTTACATGGGTGAATCTCTAAAGTGAGCTTGGTTCTGTTTTCATGATTTCATACTTCCCTTAGAAGCTTGCTTTATGTATGGTGTGGTATGGGCTTAAGTTGTTCCACTTTACACATTGGTTAAATACATGTTTAGATGAAGTTTGAGATTTGTCATGATGTTTGGAATAAATACCAATAACATCCTTTATTTTTTCCCTACCCTTCCTTTTGATCCTTTTTTTACAAGGTCACTGTAGATTAGTTTCATTGTAAATATCCATCTTATATTATCTTTTATATTAAGTTTGAACATAATTCATTGAAAAAAGTATAGATCTTCATCAAGTTCACATATCAACTAGAGATAAAGATGGATCCCAACCACCAAACATTTTAAATATTGTGAAATAGTCCACCTGATTTGCCTCTATTCTATCAATAGATAATAGTATTATCAGAACTTGCAACTCAGGCACTAGATTCTTTGAATCCTAAAATGAGAAGTGTCTTGGACACTCTAGGCACCTGTGATATATATTTAGGCAACAACAAGAGAAGATTTCACTGGTGCTAGAAGGAGGGCCTCCTTTAGTTAGATATTTAAAAACATGATGTATCTTTTCTCATTCTTGTGAATTTTGAGCAAAGATTCATGTTATATTTGCATATTTTTATTCTTAGCATATCTATGTAAAGATCATAGAGCTTTATGGTCTTCAACCTATCTTTGTGCTTCCTTTAGATAAAGATCAATGCTCTTTGAAGGTATGTGCTTAATTGTGGTAAATATAGCTTAAGATTTGTGGATCCAATGAGTTGATGTTAGTAATAGATATTCTATTCAAATATTAATAGATCCTTTGTAAATTCGAGTTCATCTGAGCTTGAAACATGCAAATATCATTCATGTTAATGTATTTGGACTTACCTTTTAGCTAATGTAATTAAATATTGATGTCCTTTGTTGTTCTTTATACATATTTGTGAAAAATTAGCTTAATATGAAAGTCTAATCATCATTCTTTTTAAAAATAGGACTTACACATTGTATTCCAAATAGGTTTCAAAGATTTTACAATCTATAACTACCAAAAGTAATATCCTCACCAAGGTGTGGCTTATCTAGGTGGTTCTCCAATCAATGTGATAGTTATTTTGCATGACTTACCAAGAAATCCTAAAAGTTATTTGCCTTATTTTAATCATAATGATGTTGTCACAATGAAAGAACATGTTAAAATTTTAAGGTTGATTTAATACTTCTTAGTGTTGTTCATGAAGACATAACATGTAAAGTATTCCCATTTACTTTCAAAAATGTTACATATGAATGGTTTCTCAACCTTCGAAATGATTACAGAGCTAGTTGGGATGAGTTTAAGAGATTATATGTTGAGAGATTTAGTATACTCATTATTCCATGCATTCTATATCAATAATTTACCACTATTAAGATAAATTTTAGTGAGACTATTAGAGCCTTTAATGCTAGATTCCAAAATTTGTATAGAAGAACCGTAGTTCCCTATATACCTAATGAGGCTTTAGCCTTAGATATTTACAAAGATGCTTTGGATCCCATGACTTATGTGTTCATTAAGAGGTCCATTAGAGTTATAAACACCTTGGAATTAGCTTATGTTGAAGCTATAATAATCAAAAATCATATGTAGCCTCAAGGTCAACTCGCATATGTTATACCAAAGATCAATCCCAATTTCTTAGCACTAAGTATCATTCCTAATTCCAATTAGGCACTAGTATTAAACCAATTACCCTTAAACCATGCCCATCCTAGCTAGAATTTGAGGTTCTTGAATACTACTATAAATGGATTTCATCCATAAGGACCGAGATCTTTAGTTCCCATTAGTAATACTAATCAAGTTCTCAACTTAGAAGCACCAAAAAATGAATATGAGTCCATACTCAAGGTGGTTCAAAAGTTGAGCATGGATTTTATTCAATTATAGAAGCAAGTGGGAAACAATGGGGAAGATTCTAACAAGGGTTACTCTTTTCAAAGGTTTAATGGACCTACAAATAGGTTTCATGATGACAGTAATGATGAGTCATCTAAAAACATGCATGAAATGAATCTTTGTGATGTAGGTATAGTTGATCATTGTAATGTCTTAATAACATCTCAAAGTGAAAAGAAAACATTTGGACTTATGTCTAATCAAAAATTTGTTGTAGGAACATCTAGATTTGCAAGGACATGTAAATCCTTCATGGAATGGGATTTTGACATTCCATTTTAAGATGAGGATGAAATTGAAGATGTTCAAAAATAAATTCATGACCTCCAGAAACATTTGAAGGAGACTTATCCAGTGAGTAAATCAGAAATCATGCAACCTCTAGTCCTTCTTCCTCAAAGTCTCATGTCTTTTCCTTCATGGGAAGATATTCAAGAAATAATGTAGGGAGAGGAAGTGATGATGGTTCAAGATAAATAGTCCCATGAAAAAAATTAGGAAGATGAGTTTCAAGAGACTTCTCAAGAAATTGCATTAGATAATATTGATCAAGTCCAAGCTGACCTTTCTTTAGAAGATAACCATGATGATAATTCATATGATGTCATTACTAAAATTGAGGATATTCTTGAAGAATATGACTAGTATAATCATTTATAGAATGAATTCTTGAATGAAATGGAAAATATTTATATGGTAGATGATGAGATAAAAAATCCAAATAATGAAGGTAATATTATTTTGGATATCCCAAAATAACAAGTAGAACTAGATTGGAAAGATGAGGTGCCATTCTCTACAAAAGATGAAGATGAGAAAAGTGCAACATATCAAGAATTTTCATATGTTTCAAATGATAAGAATGAAAATAAATGTCTTGAAATTTTAATGGACCATGTTAAATAAGCCTTTTGGGATGACTTGGAATATTTTTGTGCAAAGATTGGTAATCCTTAAATAGAACCTAATGAAGACACCCATCTAAGTATGCTAGCTAAATTACCATGGTTGAATGAGGATGACATATGCCATTACCATTCTATGAAAGAAACAAAATTAACAATCTTGTTCTAAAGTAGAAGAATTTTGGAGGAATATTATTGGGTCCTAGATTCATATCTTCAATCCATGCATTTAAGAATTCTGATAGGAAGCCAAGTTGCATTACCCATAAGACAGAAACGTGAAAGTGCTCATATCTACCAGAAGATACCATCAAAGGGAAGTAATCACATTTCAATATTTTTTAGTATACTAAATAATTTTCCATTTGATCTTGGAGGTACGATATTTATGGAGGTAGTGTAGGTATTTAGATAGGTTTCTTTCCTATTTCTTTCCTTCATGTCCCTTGTTTATAAATAATGTATGTATATATTTGTTTGATTTTTTTGATTTTTTCTTTGATTTTAATAAGTATTCTCCAAGGCAACACTCATCTAAAATTTCACTTAATTACTCAAGAACCTCACTAATTATGAATGCAAGTATGATCCTCAGGCATTGGTTGACCATGGATTGTTGAAATATGAGCTAGATGTTATGGTTTAGAGAAATTAGTAAAGACTAATGATTAAGATAACTATTAATTGGGATTTTGAGCATTGTTTTGATCTAAGATTTATTTTAAGAAGGGTTTCACATGTAGAGTGAAATATTGAATTGTTAGGATATAGTCATGTTTACACTTAATAAATATTATTACCTAAGACAAAGGTTTACAACCAAAAATGACTATTTGAACAACAAACACTTGACCAAATCCCTAAACCTAGTTAAATTGTTCCCAACCTTTGATAAAAAGTCAAAAATGATCTAAAAATTACAAAAATAAGAGCTTATTTTAAAATTCAAGACTCTCTATGCAAAAGTGATTCTAGTAAACTCCATCGAGGCTATGGATGTTTGGGTGGTAGTGGAGCAAGGCCTTGAGTGGAGCTAAAGGCATATCTATCAAGATATATATTCTTATCTGGTAGTAGAGAAATACCTAAGCCTTACCTAATCTAAAGCATGACTCTTAATGAACATATAAATATGTTATAAGTCAATGTTAATGATCAAGGTCATGAATCTAGAAGTTGTTTACCCAAATCTCATGGAAAAAAGTTAGTGGAATCAAAACACACACATAATTTGATTGAGTTTTGATGTTTGAGCCTAATTCTACATGTGAAAGACATTTTTAAACCATATATTGATCTTAACAATGGTAATGGATCAAAAATAATGAATAAACTAGTTAATGGTCTAAACCAACATCTCTAAATTCTAATATATTTCTATATTTCCCCTAGAAATTACCATTTGTTGAGGTCAACATACCCTATTTCCAAAAAATGGGGACCCTTGTGTTAAATTATGTAAATTTATACTTTAAAATTTAAAAGTCACTTGATCAAAGTTTCATTACATGTTTTCACATATTCTTTATTTGAAAATCATCCACACCTAATCTAGTTGGCATATTAGCTTATAACTCTAATTTAATCTTGCCAAAAGATGTTAACATTGGATATCTTTGTCTCTATATTATAATTTTTTAGAATAAACATGTTTTTGTGCTTCAATGTTAAATTGATATTGTACTAGCATTCATCTATAATTAATTAATTGAATTCATATTTGAATTGTTGAAACACTAGTTTAAGATTTTAACCTAGATCCATTTTGAATTAAATTTAATTTTGGTTTGAAATTTTGTTTTTATGTAGGATAAATTATCATGACATGGAATCAATTAAATTTTTATCCTATGGCTTAGTCATGTTTTTCAACACACCAAATCTTAGGTTAAAAATCTTATGTTTGGTCTTTTTTATGTCTCATGACCCTTTATTCTCTTTTATCCTAGTATGGTCCATCTAATGCAGGGTCCCTTTTGTATGTTCTAGACAAGTCATAAATATTTATCCTATATTTTTAAACCCTAGGCTAAAACCTTATGACCTATCTTTTATTATTCATGGGGTGTTTTTTTTTATTATGTTCCTAACATTAGTCCAAAATCTTTATGTTAAGTCCTTTTTAATTTGCATGATCACTTTAAATATGTCTTCAACTTAGCTTAAGTTGTTTAAACTAAGCTCTTTATATATATCCTCTAGCTTAAATATTATTTTTTTCTATAGGATAAATGAACCATGTTTAGTTGGGTGAAGTTAATCAAATCATGTGAGTGGACATTGATTTTTCAATTAAGCTAGAACAACTACAAGATGACCAAGTGGCACATGAATGAAGTATAATGAAATCAAAAATGCCAAATGGAAAGATAAAAAAATTCTTGTGAGGTATTTAAGATTGATGGTCACATGGACGTCAAATATAGTCATGTGAATGTTAAATGATGGGCATGCAGATGTCAATTTTAAGATAGAAAAAATTTATAATGAGGTGTTCAAAATTGATGGTCATGTAGATGTCAAAGATTTTCATGCAAATGTCAAATGATGGGAGTGCATACATCAATTTTAAGATATCTATTTGGATCCAAATAGTCTAAATATCTATAGACTACATTGATTCTTACAAAATGATCAAATGATGCAAGATCAAAGATGAATTTTCAAAGGAAAAGGTCATATTTGGAAATTTAATAAGTAGGATATGAAGAGGATGCCAATGAAATGCCACATCAGAGCCATGTTGGTGTAGTATGACAAACTAGAGAACCTACAGACCCCAAAGATGCCAAGGTAGAGATCTAAGTCATTAAGATCACGATGTTCTAAATAGATGCTACCATTAAAGCACTATTAAAACATTCAAAAGTGCCATGAAAAGGCATGAGAACCCTAATCAAACCCTATGAGCAATATAATTGAGCCAAATAAGCTAAATGGTTACATGTGTGAAGATAATTTGAGACAAAGTCCACTAGTAAGTAATTTAATAGAATTTAAAGTTTTGATAAGGGATCTCTCCAATGACTTCAAGTAGTTTGAAGATAGGATAGTGCATGTATTGGGTAGCATCTGAGAACAATGAGGACCCTATAATAGTAATGTGGGACTTCAATAGCACAAGGCTCCTAAAGATTAATGAATTAAGAGTATTCTTCCTGCAACTAAACATTATCCATTTTAAAAGTGAAATATTCTATTTTTAAAGGGATGTATAGTGTGAAAAACACATTTCCTATAGATTAGTCCATTGGAGAGAGTCTAGTGTATTTTAGAACATTTGTGGAAAGGACAACTATTCTAAAACTTGTAATTTTTAATTGGATATGACTAACCAACATACTTCTTGGCATTCTATAAAAGGATTATTGTCAATTGTAAAAAGGGGGAGTTCTTAGAGCCAAAATTATTTTTGTATCTTTTGAGAAATGAATGCAAGCAAGGAATTCTACAAATTTTGTCCACATTTGTCTATGTGAATTGTTAACGTGGATTCTCTTACTTGCTTAGTCTAATTTTTATATTTTAATTGTGCTTATGGATTTTGGATGTGTACCTTGAATCCAAATTTGTCAACTTGTGCTAAAGCTAGGTTGATTGAATGTTTTGAGGTTCATTTCATTTCTTTCACTTCTTTTTCATTTGGGATAATTTTGTTTGCTTTTAGGGGTGAATCTCTAAAGTGATCTTGGTTCCTATTTCCATTATTTCATACTTCCATAGAGGCTTTCTTGATATATGGTGTAATCTGGGCTTAAGCTATTTTACTTCACACATTGGTTAAATACATGTTTAGATGAAGTTTCAGCTTTGTTATGATGTTTGGAATGAAGATCAGTAACATCTTTCTTTTCTTACCTACCCATACTTTTGTTCTTTTTTTTACTAGGTCACCTTAGATTAGTTTCATTGTAAATGTCCATCATATATTAGATGTTATCTTAGGTTTGATCATAATTCATTAAAATAAGTATAGATATTCATCAGGTTCATAGATCAACTGAAGATTACAGTTAATCCCAACCACCAAACATTTTAAATATTATGAAATAGTCCACCTTCTTTTCCTCTATTCTATCAATAGATAAAAAGATTATCACAACCTACAACTCATACACTATATTATTTGAACCCTAAAATAATAAGTGTCTTGGACACCCTAGACACCTATGATACATATTTAGGCATCAACAATTAGGAAAGAAAATTTATATAAATAATTATAATAATTTTCTTAGTAGCTCTAAATGCATCCATACCAATATTCTCCAATATATGGTAATTTAATCTCTCATCCACGCCTTTTAGTATGAATAAAAGGCACATTTTTTCTAAAGAAAAGTTATCAAAATCCTTTTTGAATGTGATCCATCTTGGATACTAGGACAAAAGAAAATAAATATTGGAAACATATAGTTAAATTGGAAAGAAGAAATTTGTTGTAGGATTGAAATTTTAAAAGAATCATTTTCACATCTAAAAATTAGAAAATAGTTCCATTTAAATAATATAAATAATTAATGGGACTAAACAATAGTTCCATTTAAATAATTTTGATTATGATTGGGGGTATAAATAATCTAAAACCATTAAGTCAATCTTCCCAATACTAATCTCACACTATCTAGTCCAACATGACAAAAACTCAAAGGAAACACAAAGATTTGTTCATAAATTTATATCTATTACTACACTTGGTCATATTATTCATAATAAATCCCAGTGAAAAACTCTTAATAATATATTTTAGAGTCATGTCTATTTTATTTAGTAGTAAAAGTATTTTACCTCTTATAAATAGTAGGAATATTTTTAAATACACCTCTTTTGTACAAACTCAAAATATTAAATAGATTAGACCATTGAATATAAAATTTATATTACTTCTTAGAAGAACTAAAAATTTTCATGTAAAGGAGAAAGGACCATTGAGCTACACTAAATACAAAATGAAGGTAATATTGAAACAAAAGAGAAGAATTATTAAATCTAAAATGGCTATTGAAAGTGAATCATTTAGCAAAACAAATATTATTTAAGGATAAAATATTCATCTAGCATAAAGGACCAATATGAAGAGTCTAAAGTTGAGATATGTTGAGTATAAATTTGAGCTACTTAGATATAATTTAGTGATTTAAAAAAATATGTGAAAGTAAGTAATTTATCCTTTAATATTTTACTCATTAACAAAGTGATTAATTCCTCTTTTAATTTATTATTTATAAATTATAAATAGATCAATTGAATGAGGGAATTTATTATTTAGACTTTAATCAAGTCCTTTGTGTATGTAGTATCTAGTCTATGCTATTATTATTATATTGGGCTCTTTTATTGAGATATAATTCATTTTTTCTTTTATTTTTAAAATTTATCAAGGATAATAATAATATTATATATGTGTCTTATATATATTTTATTTATACTAAAACCCCATTTTCATGTGTAGGTTGTATCTTTTTCTTCCATTTTTTTTCCAAATTTTGTTCAATTATCTTATCTATGTTTATTAAAATAGAGATTAGACTAACTTATTATTTTTGTGCAACAAAAATTTTATTTTTATTTTATATCGGTGTTCAAGGTTGAGGGGTCCTTCTCCCATTTTCTTTTTATCAGAGCTCTAACCAATCTGGGACACATTTGAGGTCCTAGATCCCCAAGAGAATACTAATGCACAACCACAACTAGCCTGAGAATACCATCAATGGTCATAACCAGTCTAATAATACCAATGATCAGACATAACTAACCTATGAATACCAATGATCAACCACTACTGGCACAAGAATAACAATGATATAGCCCATGAATACTTAATTATTGACCACATCTAGACTCCAACACCAAACTGAGATTTGAACTTGGTTGATGCTTGAAATAACCAATTTACATTACCAAATCACCCAAATCTCATTGATGAAATAATTTTTTTATTTATAAGACTATCTCTACCCATTTTCCTTACAAATATTTCCATTTACGCATTCATATTTTATTTACATGAACATTAGAATATGAATTTGAACTAACTTTAAAGGATATAGTGTAAGATATATACCACATTTGAAAGAGTTACCATGCTATGAATATTGTATAGATTTAACTAATCAGACACAATGGATAATTAATAATTAGTAATATAAAAATATAATTTCTCATCACTTTGCATCATATATCTTCTTGACCTTGTCAATTTCCATTTTAGTGTCTTATTAAATTTATCTTTTCAAACATATTTTATTATTGTATAGGATGAGTTATTCATATTTTATTGAATTTATTAAGACACTTTTGTATATTGAGAAAAACCCTTTTCACCATTATATCCCTCCATATAACTTGCCTCCTTTGGCATATCCAACTTCAAACCCTAATAAGTTTTAGCAATAGAAAGTATTAATAAATTGTTAGTTTATAATCTTGAAAAAAAATCATACTTGACACATTTCTATTTTTAGAGACATCTATTAATATGTATGCCTTACATTTTTCATTGTATCCTAAAAACATATATGTTTTGCTTAATGTAGAAGCCATGTTACTAAAAAATAGAAACCTTACCTACATATTTTTTTTCTTTACCATTTATCTTTATAATTAAATATATCTAAGGATTTACAATGAATTAAATTGAGGATATAAATCATTTTATTTATATCTACTACCTAGTATCAAAAATGTACACTCTGGCTCTACATCATACACTATGTCATCTGCATAAATATCTTGATCCTCATTTCCATGACTCCATTTTGATATGCATTAGTATAATACCTATGTATACATAATTTATTATGTAATGTTTAAAAAAAATTATAACTAAAATTCACCTTCATTGTTGCATTTGAGAGCCTTTACTTGTATACTTGTTTATTTCTCATCACCAACTTTCATCCAACAAAATTATAGAATCAATCTATATTTTTAGTTAAAAATAAACTAACACTTTCCTAAAAAAGTGAACAACTATTAATAATAGATATTGAGTTATAAATAACATATGCATTTTCATTGGACATGAAATCCACATGTACAAGGTTAAATATTCATTTGGCTCTTCATATCTTTATAGTTTCAAATCAATTCTAAATTTTTGTTTCCGTCTGAGACCCTTAACACAATTTTTGATTTCCTTAATTGGATGGAAGTACATTCACCATGTTTGTCCTCATACATATATATAATAATTATTGAGGTAACCATACCTCTCATTCCAAATTACACTATTCATTTTCAATAAAACTAATAAATGATTTTTTTAAATAGTTTAGTAACAACTAATTTATATGACCCATTTGGATCAATTCCAATAATAATTAAATTATCATCATGAAAACTAGTTCATGCGCATTTTTTCCTTGAAATTTCACAAACATATTAGTATTCTTATTTACCACATTTATAAAATATAATTTTCACTTATAGCACATAATAAACATTCATGAAATTATAATTAATAAAACTACTCAACTTTACAAGAACATATGCACACGCTTTAAAAAAGTGACTCCAACCATCACCTAAGGAAATAGATTCATCACTCAATGAGATTCACATATTGGTATATTTGACATGTATAATGTTTGAATTCACTTGAATTAAAGTACCATATTTTTGATTATACAAATTAGTTCAAAAATTTCACTAATGCACAATCACTTATTTAGTCTTGTTTATCTTGTACATAAAAAATTTCATATCATGATTAATTTTAACCGGTTTCTAGGTCATATTATCCCTTTTGAAAATCAATAGCGACATTTCCACTTTTATTTATTACCACTTTTAAAATCCTGGTTATTTTTTTAAATTTTAGCACTGCATTATATAAATCTATCATTGAACTAACTTGAACTGAATTCACTCTTTGTATAATATAAATTTATTTATTATACGTGATCTCTCATCTTCTCCTCATGCATTGAATTTTTTGAAATATTAGTGAAGTCAAGAGTTTGTGTGTCTTTACTTAGGTGCAGTGACTCAATAAACAAATCAAAGGATTAAGGTAAATTTTTTTATACTAATACAACCTTATTGTGATCACCAACTAGATTCTCAATGGTATCTAATTAATCATTAATATCCTTAAATATAAAAAGGCTACAAAATAAAACCATCACCTTGAATTTTATAAAAAAAGAAAATTATTTAAAGATAAATCTATTCTATCTTCAAATGCTTGATATTTTATAGTTAAAATTTTCCACATGTCAAATGATAGAGTTTTACATTAACCTTCAATTATTACATTATCTAAAAAATTTTTTTAACAACATTTAATATCTTCCTACATATTTTATCATAATATTAAAAATTGTTTATAGGTTTTTATTCTTTGTCTACCACAATTTGATCCATATTTATATACTCATACTATAATTAATTTATAATTTCAAAAAAAAAAATTTATATAAGTTAATTTCTATGAATTAAATAATAATAAGTGTTGTAAAATATGTATTTTTACTTATGTTTGGAAAATTAAAAAAATGGAAATATTCTTCCACCACTATGTTTATTTCCCTTAACAATAAAATACTACTAATTTTTGGGTTAATATTATTTTCCTAAAAAAATATATGATATTAAATTCTTCCACAAATACAACTAAATTAATATGAAAAATAATAATTTAATAAATAAATAACTTTACTTTACTAAATGTTAAATAAAAATTTTAATCTTATTTATCATATAATTTTATAAATTAAAAACTTATGTTAAAAGACTCAAACCTTTGTATGATAGTAATCACTCAATAAAACTTTATGCATCATTGTATAATTGCATCCAACCCATCATGCCATTAATAGACACAACCCTTACTGGCATACCCTTGAATATCATGCTAACACATTTAAATCAAAAAAATATAGTTGAATTTATAGATTTATAGGTTTTCTAATGTCAAATAATTCACTCTAAGATTGACAAAGTTATTTTGAGTATAAATTAAAAATATATGTATGAAGAAATCATGCCAAACTATTAATTAAGGAGAAAAATAAATAAATCACTCCACATAGAAAAACGTAGTGGCTAAATATGGAACCCATGCATATAATTCCATATATATCAATAACCACAAAATTTCACTCTCCTGTCCATACCTAGATTGAAATGAAAGAGAGTGTCTAATGTGTTTCCACTATAGGGAGACATTTAAGCTTAGAAAGCATATGCTATTATGTTTTGAAAATACTTTCAAGATATGATAAGGGATTAAATTCCTTCATTCTACTTGTAATACTAATTATAATATATTTGAATATTATGAAATTCACCACTTTTATTTTATTTTTGATTCATGCATTTACTAAAATAAATAAGATCATTCTTCATATATATTATTCCTCTTAGTTTTTAAGAAAAGAATATAAACTTAATTATTTTGCCTCTTTTTTAAAGTTATTTTATATGCATGTAATATCAAGGATTTGGGTTTCACTTATCAAGTAATGCGAGTTCTTTATTTTCTATATTTACACTACTCACACTTTTCTTGCACTCTTCCTTTCACCATTTGGATATTCTCTACACTAGTTATAAGATTATCAAAGGAAAATAATTTAAAATACCTAAAATAAAATCACATAATATTTATTACACTATATTCAATACCAAAGCTATGATACCACATTAATTCATTAGGAAATCCACTATAGATTACAATAAAGTGGTTGACTAAATAGCCAATGGAAAGACTATAAACAAGACAAATGATTAAGATTAACTTATATAAGGAAACAATCAAAATAGTTCTTAAGTTAATGTAATATCATTACCAAAATATAATATATGAATAAAGTAAGCCTAAAAACTAAGCCATTAAAGGATTTATTATAAGATTATAGAAATATTAACCTATTCATAAGTCACTTATTCTAATAGATTGTATCTCTAAATAATAGTTAGAAACTATAATTTATGCATCATCATGTGTAATTGATACTTCTTTAGGAGGAAGTGTTTCATCTTTGTGAATGGTAGATTATTCTTTATGAATTTATTTTTCACCATGAGGTGTTCAAATAGAGGGTTCACATTTAATTAGACAATGATAAACAAGAGCTTGAATTCTATTTTAAAAATATTTTTCTAAATATCCTTTTATTTTATGATATCTTAAAAATGAATTATAATCATAAGATTTTGACACATAATTGATACTAAGTTCTTGAAAGGATTACAATACAATCAAGTTAATATTTTTTAACCTCTTTAATATTACATCTTGATATTTGAAATATATTAAACATTGTCATGATACACTTGGAGAAGGCATACGAATCATGGGAGGTGAATTTGTTTTATTTGTAAAATCTATAAATGTATCCATGTCAACACCATAACTAGTATTTTAATGGATAGGAATAGGAACCTTATATTGGGTTTGATGTATCCTCCATAAGTGTGATAGTGATATAAAAAATATAATGTATTTATGCACACAAATACTATTCATAAGTATATATTTCACTTCAATAGCATATGGTTCACAGAACATTGCATGTATATATCACATCAAATTATAAGAATGTAGTCTTAGATTTATGCACATGTTTCTTATTCAATGGGTGGATTACTCTCAAATATGTCACAAGGTATATTTTTAGTGATAATATAATATAATAAATAATCTTGAAGCAATTGAGATAAATGCAAATACCCCCTAAATAAACCATGGAACCATGCTTAAATTACCAATCAAGATTCTAGTAAATAATTAAAGTAATATTAAAAAACAATTTTCAGAATTTGTGATTTACTAAAATAATGTTTGAATGTGAGAATAATGATTTATATGGTCATCAAATACTTATAATTTCATTTTTTAATAGCCACATAGAAGAGGCATGTAAAATTTGTCTCCAGGAATAGGATTCAAAATTTTAGCATTGAAGGAAAAGATAACATTATAAGACTATAAATAAATGTAAAATTTACATAGTTATCTTTAAATTTGACCTATGGAATGCATCATGGTTATTATCTCATAGGTATGAACAATATATCAATTAATATAATCATTCAAAAAATTCAATTAATTATACATTTAAAGCATGGGAGTGATAGAGGAGATATGAATAAAAGGTGAAAAATGATTAACAAGAACATGTGCATTACTATAAATATGACAATGAAGATTTAAAATATCTATTTCATGTAATATTTATATGGTTTTATGAAGTAAATAATGATATTTTATAATATGTTTTCTAATTTTATCAAGAATACCATTTTTAACACTATCATGTCATGTAACATCAATATATTCATAATTCATATATATTTCATTCACATTATAAGGGATTATATTAAGATCATAAGACATGAAAAAAGATAGGAAAGATAAATATTTAGTCTATGAATTGAAATAAATGATATAAGAAAACCTAAGGAGGAGGAGAACATGGAACCCTAGATGAAATGATATATAGTATTTTTATACATGGTCTAGTATTACCTCTAACTATCTTTTTTCTATTAATAAACTAAGGTCTGAATACGTTCATAAAAATAGATATATGGTTAAAATATCAAATCTCATGGTAAATAAGTAAAAAAAATCAAACTTTTAGTATGAATAGGTAAAAATGATTTTCATTTCTACATTTGATATTTTAGAAAACCAGGGCTCTGAGTATCCAAAAATATAACTACAAGATATGATGGCTCAAAAATGCAGAGGTTGATGTGCAAGAGGTCACATCATAACATACATAAGAGATCTATATGTAAGTGGTGTATTTTTTTTTTCATTTTTCATTTTTAACAAATTGGACTAGATTTAGGAAATATGGGTGTTGAGATAGATCCATGTGGTGGAGTTGACCCAAAAAAACATAAAAGTAAGGATAAATAAGGATGGGAAATGGTTAGTTGATGAAAATTCAAAAATATTACCAAATTCATTTATTATGGTGAAGGAAATAAATAAATTCCATTAGATAACTATGTCAACCATGTTGATATAGTTGGTAAGGTGAAATTTAAAATCCTAGACAATATCATAAGGCATGGTTGGTACACTTATACAATATGTTGGATGATACCATAGTGATGGTTGGTTTAGTAATAAAATAGAATGATGGATAATACCATAGGGTATAGCCAATATCATTGAATAAATTATGCATTATCAATATAGCTAAGTGTTGGTTGATACATTTAATGTCAAGCATGGATGATACCATAGGGTATCAATGATGTATCATAAAATAGATGTTAGTTGATAGCATGGGGTATGGTTGATGTAGTATAAAATATAATTATATTTGGTATAATAGTTAGTATAGTATCAAAAATAAAAATGTCTGGTACAATGAAATGTAAAGACCATTTTCATTGTAGTTTCTATTTTATTTTATTTTTAAAATTTTCTTTAATTTTTTAAGATAAAACTATGATTTAATTTTGTTATTTTATATTTTGTATATGTAGAGACAATTATGGAGTGTTGATGTTAGTTAGATATAATGTTTTATGAGAGACTTGATAATGGATAGAGTGTAGCTAATGACTCAGTTTTGGAAAAATTATGGATTAGTATCATGTTTTTATGAATGCAAGGTTTGTTTCCATGTTTTTGGTGTAATAGGAATGGATCATAGGAAAAAATAGGTGTGTGGTGGATTGGGAAAACATATAGGTGTAGATCACCATAGAGGATTCCCATGCCATATTGAGTTTTCCTATTACAAACACTTCATTGTCATGAAATACACCATAGTAAATGGATGACATATGAGAGTTACCCTAATAGACTATTGGATTTGATCAATATGATGAGCATAATCTCACATATATGGATTTTTGAGGTGTATATGTTAGAAATTATATATATCTATAAGTCCCTTATCAGGATTATGATTTTGTGTATGATATACCATAAGTAAAATAGGTATATTAACACACACAGAGAGACACACAGACATAGAGAGAGAGAGAGAGAGAGAGAGAGAGAGAGAGAGAGAGAGAGAGAGAGAGAGAGAGAGAGAGAGAGAGAGAGAGAGAGAATATATGATTCTATTTGCACTAGGGAAGGGAAAATTTTAGGATATAGAAGATAAGGTATGGGTACAAATTATACATAATGTTTACAATGTACTAAGTCAAGTCCAGTAAACTATAGGTCTAATGATTATTTTTATTATTGCATATGTGATAGTCAACCATGTATATACATTTTGGGTTACCTAAATATATTAATACCTATTTCCATAGAGTCAAGGGATGGGCCCAACATCATACAGTGCAGACTCTTACTCATGTACGATATTTAGAGACTATTAATAGAGATCAGATATTATGGATTTCTTACATAATAAAAATGGATGCTTTGGCAACTTAGATAACTACATTGTAGATGAAGTGTCTCATTAATATCATAGGGAACTACTCTCTAAATATTTATCCATAACCATGCAATTGTGTACCTAGGTATATTAGATTGGCACACTCGATGATGATTTTATTATCTTATGATATTGGATGAGTCATATTAGGGAACCATGTGGGATATGAGGATGAGTCATTATAGATATAGTCTTAGTAGTGATACCTCATCATCCTATAATAGTGAGGCAAAGATGATGGTGATAAAAATTAGCATGCATAAGAGAGGGTAGAGGTAGGCAATAAATGGCCCCTCTTTAGATATAAGTGGACCCACATGTCGATATACACATGAATTATGCTATATATAGTCATAAATAGATATTATATTGAAAATATATGGTAATACATTAGGTTGATGGAGAGGATTCATACCATCACAAAGTCATGACAATATACACATGCTAGGTGGGAGATTTGATGGGGGATATAGTAGGTATTGAAAATGTGTATAATTTATGCTATCAATTTTGTTCTCCTAGAGGTAGAGATATAAATTTTAGGTACTAGTGATAGTTATACAATATATTTTTATTTATATGTGATATTTAATGTCAAATATTTTTTTTATATGTGGCATAAGATCCAACATGATGGTATAATCTTGTGGAAAAAAAAACATGATATCTTGCATGACATGTTTCTAAATCATCATACTACTCTAATGCCACATCTTATGGTACACTTAATTCTACTTCATATTAGTTGGTTCAAATTGGTTTGAGTAGCTATATATTTGTTGTTAAGGGTAGGCTAAGACTTAGGTGGTAGCATCAGCATGTAGGAGAATAAATGTAATTAGAACATGAAAAGTGTTATCCACATAACAAGTTGTACACATGGTAACTTCATGATGAGTGGTATAATTATAAGCACAAGTGTCCCATCTATACAGACATGTCTAATGTATGTAGTCTCAAGATTGATCACCGTGGGATAATTTATAGGCTTCTCATTTAGGAGTATCTATGGTGAGCATGGTACCTCTTCCCAAGGTGGATGAAGGTAATTCATAAACATATAGATCTTATATTTTTTATTCTAATTTATTTTTATGTATAAAACTAACAAATATTCATACACACACATCCATAGATGTGGGTGTCTATGTATACACATGTATTTATACATATCTATATATGTATGTAAACATACACATACACATCTCTATATATATATACACATACATACATACATGTGTGTGTGTGTTTCTCATTTTTCCTCTATATGAAAAAATGTTGTGTTTTTAATTTTTTAGCACATATTATTATTTTAATATCATGTTATGAGAAAATGTGATGTATATGTTATTATTTTATAGCAAATGTGAGAAAATGCATAATAATAATAATAATAATAATAATAATAATAATAATAATTCCTTAATTAAGTAAAAAAGAACACTAAACTAACAAAAATGTAAAACAAGATGAATAAATGAATTGAAAGCATACTTAATGTAAGCAATATGTGGAACTTAATACATAACATAAGATATGTAAAACATTGCAAGTATAATAAAAGTGTGACACAAATTTAATCTTAAGATGAAAGAATTAATTTTAGCGATATTTTTAGATAAAACCTTGTCAAAATTTTGACTTCAACATTTCATCTCACACTCCATGAACCATCAGGATGAGAGAATAAAATGAATAATTTGTAGTCCTAGGCATTCTATTTAAATATTTTAAAATGAAGCTCATTAATATTAGGGGTTGGGAGAAGAATACAAAGTAAAGACACTAAGTCAAGTTAAAATAACAAATAAGTAATACATATTAAAATAATAAGATTCTAAAATATTGTAAATAAAATTCAAATAAAAGTTGGCTTCAAAATAAAATGAAAAGAAACAAGAGTATAAAAAAGTGAAGACAACTTTAAGGATTGAGAAAATGGTAAAATATGAAATAAAATGAAAATAAATAAATAAATAAAAGGTTTTAGGTGGGAGGCAAAGTGTAGTAATATGAAATGAGATGAAATTAATAATATTATAGGGTCATGGGAGATTATAAAAAAGAATAAGTATGAACAAAAAGTAAGAATGGAGAAGAGATAAATGATAAATGGAAGACAAAGGTAAAAAATTCACTAAGAAGGAAATGAAATAAACAAAATAAAATAACAAAGAGGAATAAGAAATTTAAAAGGGAATAAAATAATAAAGGCAAAAAATACTATGGGGGAACCTAGAAGGGTAGAAGAGGAGACCCGATGAAGAATAAAGACAACATTAAGTTAGACAGAGGAAAGAAAATAAGAAATAATCCCAAAATAAAGTCAACATTTTTTAATACGTTAGTGATAGGTATCCAATATTGGTTTAAGGTTATTATCATACTTTGAATTTTAGTTTCTTTCCTTAGATGACACTTAAAGATGTTTTGCTCTATCACTAACACTTTCATATCTTCTATGAAAATATGATGTTGAGTTTTGGAGTGTTTTACCAAGGCCAACCTTATCAAATTTTATTTTTTAATATTTGAAACATGTTAATTGATATTCATGTTGATGGATTGACTACTGTCACAAATATATGAAACCCTATAGGAGCAATCTAGCATGCCCATTTTTTCCTCTAATACTAGGCATAAAACACAAATTCAATGAATAAACCACCAATAAACATAGATGGATACTAAAATCCATTTAATCTCACATCATAAAATATGAATCTTTTAAATACAATTAAGACTCACACAAGTGTAAGTTATTCATTAATAAGCCCACAAGCCCTGATTCATTTGGATGACCACTCAGAGATTCTTTTGTGAGCTCACACCAAATGATAATTGTACTTATGATGTTTAAACTACTATCAAAATCAATCTAGGTCATATATAACATATTCTACATCCACTTGGTTTCTTTGGTAGGCTCCAAGGCCATGCTAACTTCTCTTGAAGCTCTTAGGGACCTCTCTTGCCATGAGGTGTCCTATCACTGACTTGTTAATATACCAGAATTTCACATGGTACCTACATCATTGGGATTATGAATCATCAATATAATTCCAAGTGGTAACATTCCAATATCCCTTTAGTTCACAAGATTTACCCTCTCTACAAAATTTTATAGAACTAGAAACCATCAAGATGATTCCACATGGCAACATACCAGAATCGCTCTATCCTAGAGGCAATCTCTTTGTACATTCATCTCTAGGATCATTGATCACTAATATTATGCCATGTGGAAACATATTTTTATCCTACTAGCCTAAAATTAATATTTTTTATATTCATATCCAAGAACATAAGTCACTAGGATGATTCCAAAAGGAAACATCTCAGTTGCCTAATAGCCTAGAAGATTTACACTATGTATTGTCCTCTCTGGGAATGTAGGTCATTGGGATGATTCAATGTGGAAACAGCCCACTCACCCACTATGCCAAAATTTATTATATATCATACCATTCTAACCTCACTTCTAAGTTATCAAGATGGTAACATGTGTCTTCCTTTGAAAAACTCATAGTAATTCATGAAATTGACTAATGACAAATTGAAACAAAAGGTCAAACAAATAAACTATATAAGGCAAAAGGCCACAAAATGATAGTTTAAGAGTGATGAAGCTAAATATCAAGTGAATGATTAAGTTTCCAACAAGGTCTCAACTAAGGTAAAATTTTAGGTAATGAACTTAATGAATGGTTACATTTGAGGCACATGTAAAGCTAGGTGCAATTAAATTCATAAATTGATTAAGGAATAGCCAAAGGAAAACTTAGAGGTGACTCAATTAATAAGAAATCGACTAATGAAAGTAAAAATTCTTGTGTTAGCTAGTACCAACTATATAATCTAGGTATATTCTTCATTCCTTATAATATATTCTACTAATTTAATTCTATATCACATAAATTATATAATAATAAGGTTCCTAGGAAAAATTCTCCTTTGATGCTAAACCAATATTATCATTGGTTTAGCCAAATATGTCAAAAATCTGAGAGAGTCAAATTTTCAAAAAAATATCTAAAGTTAAAATGGATATATTCATAAAATTAATGACTTACATTCTCAATCAAGTGATTCGATTGGTAAGTCCCAAGGCACAATTAATTCCATTAAAGTTGAGAGAACAACAAGATATTTACTAACAAGTAAAAATTCAACATCAAATGGTTGGTCTGCAAAAGATTTTTTAATCCATAGAAAGGGAGACCTTGGTAAAACCTAAAGGCTCATGCCTTGATATAATTATAATAATCGAGCTAAAATTCTATTAAAATTCTTCTTCTATTTTTAGATGGTCTCATTATAGGGAAAGTTTATAGCAACTAGTTTACTTAGCTACTAAGAACAAAGGGACTTTTCACAAGGCATCCTTTTTACCCCAAATAACATCACCATTAATATTTAAATAGTCTAGATAAAATTTTATTCCAAATAACAAACTTGTATATATTTATTTGATTTCCACTCATATTTGTACAAGCTCAATCCATTGAATCACAACACCTTATGATTACAATGGGAGTCATAATGTTTATAAACAATCCACTCAAGATAAAGATTTAAGCAAGGAGATTAATCTATTAAATAAATTGAAAAATGCCAAAAAGGCTAAATAATTTGTTATACACATAATATATTTCTAAAAATCATGTAATCCAAGTATTCATAATAGATACAACTTGGTTTAACACTAGAATTTTAGTACATAGAAAACATGTATTTTAATACATCATTGGAATATTATTCAAACTCTTTATTTTTTAAGTATATTACTAGTAGTTTAGATGTTAAGGCATTAATAATACATTAGATTTGATCCATTTATTTACATAAAAAGAGGCACATCTCTAGGCTTGATTAACTAATGGAGGACCAATTAGTCTTTAACAATGTCTTCATCCACTCTCAAGCATATATTGATCATAATAAGGAAGGATAATCACCCAAACTCTTATAATCATTATGTTAATACTCTCTACATCCCTAATCTTGAGACTTCCAACTCTAACTATGTTTATCACTTGACAAAGGTAAGGGTGGATATGTAAAAAATGATATCTTAAAAAAATGGAATGACCATGCAACACCTATAGTCATATTATTAGTTATTAACCAAGAACACTCATAGTCCCAAACATCATTCAAGAAAGCACTAAATAAACATCCAAATAAAGATAAGCATTTAAAATATATAAAATAATAGGCAAGATTTCATAGTATAAACAAGTCCCATTGTTTAATTAAATAGAAAGAGGATACCTGACTCAAATGCTCTCATCCAATAGTCATGGGAGGTTCATGCAAGCTACCATGGCCATAGCATAGGATGGAATACAATATAACACCATGAAATTCGTAGGAGGTTCAAGTAATTTAACACCATTCCTATCATAAGAGGGATTTAAAATATACCACCATGAACATGTTACTCACATAAAACCATCATCTTGTGTCATAACAATGTTAGTATATTCATACAAGAAAGCAAAAATCATTATTTCAAATAAGGAGGAATTACCTCTATAAGTCCCTCACATATGCAAGCATTATATGGTGGCCAATACACAACCATTGGCAATACAATAAAAATAGGTAGATTAAACCTAGTGGTCTTATTCTTCTAAAATCAATAAGGTCAAATAGATAATAAAATAATTTCATTCAATATGAATAATAGAAAATATAAGTTACTATAAGTCCCATCTATCAACCTACATACCACCTAGGTGATATCCTCCAAATGTCTAGCCTTTTCTCTCCTAACCCATTATTCCTATCTTCTACTTATCCTTATCATATGTTAATTCTAACTTCTTTCTAAATTGCCAAAAAATCCTAAACTAAGGGAGTTCAAATCTTATTTATCAACATCTTAGGATTAGTCACCACCATCCACTTACCAACCCATGCCTCATTAAGGGACATTATTTTCCATGTTCAATTAAGGTGCATGGTAGCTCTTGTAGGCTTTTGTAGTTGTTTCACCAACTTACCTAGTATGTCATATGGAAGCTATCAAGAATATTGTGTCAATTTATTTGACGTAGTTTGCTATTCTAGAGATACATAAGAGGAATATTTTGAAATATTTGATCTAGTA
>JARHVA010000313.1:3435000-3442500 GCA_037957365.1 Torreya grandis | reverse complement strand
ATTTATAATTTTCCTTATCAATCTTATATACCAGACTATTTTACATGAAATGATAAATGGAAATTATAGTTTGAAGTGTTTTATTACATTATTCTTGGAAATGATTTATTCAATGAGGTTTTGAAGGAAAATTGTTCTTATGATTAAACAAAGATGAAGTATGTATGAAATTCTTATAAATACATGGAAAGGAAAGTGGAGGTCACTTTAGTGGATGTTTTATGTCCAAAAAGCTATTACACCAAGGTTATTATTATCCTACAATGGAAAAATATTGTATCTAACATGTAAAATTATTTTTATAATGACAAAAATATAATAATTTAAATCATGCATTATCATATGATATATAACTGATTGTCTCACCTTGGCCATTTTCCTTATGGGGTTTTGATCTAATTGGAAAAATCAATCTAGTATCTATTTCTAGAGATAAATTCATCATTATTTCCACATAATATTTTACAAAATGGGTAGAATGCATTCCATTTTAGTTTAACAAAGGGGATGACATATACAAGTTTTTAATGACCAATATTATTTCCTATTTTGGCATTCCTTCAATTATCATTTTTGATAATGGGTCATACTTTAAAACAATGGTCAAATAGTTTTTTAGTAAATACAAAATTAAACACACTTTTTATACACCTTATTACACACAAGGTAATTGGTAGTAAAGGCAATAAATAAAACCATTGTCAAGATACTTGGAAATATGGTTGAATGTTATAATATTGATTGGCATCATTAAATGGTATATGATTTATAGGCATACCAAATTGATGTTCACACACTCACCTACACTATATAGTATTATTTGTTGTATGGTACAGAGGTATTTTTACCATTTGATCTTGAAATACCTTCATTACATGTTTATCTCAAATGCATTGTAAAAGATAATGAATACTATGAAAAGAGATTGCATCAATTGGAAAATTTAAGTGACAAATCCACAAAGGATGTTTAATACCTTAATTAATACCAAAATCATGTTAATAGATCATATAACAAAAAGGTCCAACCACATTCCTTTGATGTGGGTGAATTGGTACTAAAATAAAATCAAAAGACCACCAATGCAATGCAATGCAATAAATAAATGTTTAAATAAAATTGGTAAAAAGTGTATACCTCCTTGATACACTTAAAACAAAACATTTAAAAGGTCCAATGATCAAAATTAACTTACGTAAAATATTACATGAGATATATACAAAAAAAAACATTCAAAAATTAAAAATCAGTTTCAAGACCTACTTGTTTTATTGGCTCCTTGGCATATATGTGTTAGTTCCATATTGAAGACTAAAATATAATTTACTCCTTAATAAACATACATGGGAAGAATTAAATACATCGTAAAATTATGTGTGTTTGGCCTTCCCTCTACTCATGTCATCAATACATTGGGGGTATACATATTCTATGATCTTGATACACATAGGTTATATGATTCAATGATCACTCTACACTATCATGTTTAAGCTTACATATGTAATTACACATTCCTATTATATATGATAATATCTTACATAGGTTATTTGATATTCTATGTACTTGAAATTTTTTCTTAACACATTTGATCCATGGGCCACTATGACATGTTTATGCTAGTTGCTTATGCTTTTCCTTTACATAGTTCCTTGAGTGTTTTGCCTTGCTATTGCATTCATTTTTTGAGCATTTTAATATGTTATATTGTATATTGATTCAAATATGTCATTAAATTATTGTAAATTTGAATATGTCATTCCTTATTTTTTTGGACATTTGACTAAGTCATTTCTATTTGATTTCATGGCATTTGAATACGCCCCTTGTTTATGGTCTCCTTAGAAAAATGCCTTTTGTCTTGATTTTGAGTGCTCTTATCTATGTCCTTATTTTAGTTTTGAACTTTTAATAGTACTATATAGATGTTTCCATGGCCTTTATCATGCATGTGATTACATTAGTTATATTGCTTCAATGTTATATCTATCTAGACATAATTCCTTCTATATGCAACATGGTTACACTCAAATATGTATAGTTATCTTACCATTTTGAGGTAGCTAACTATTAGGTAATATTTTTCCCTCACCTCAAATGGGGGATATTAGTGGGGGCATGTCATGGTGACATGGCTTCCAAATTTTTCACATTTTCTAGATGACATTGGGGGCATGTTTTGGAAGTATGTTCTCCACAGTTAAATAATATATGGTACTTCTAATAGTTTGTAGATTCAATGGGGGTATGTCATGATGACATGGATTTTTCACACTTTCATATTTTCAAATTTAGTGGGGGAATGTTTTTGAATCATGTCCTCTATATTTTATTTAGTATGGTGCTTATAATTCATAGATTTAATGGGAGCATGAATTAGAATCATGTTCTCCACACCTATTTAGGTTTTAGCATTTCTAGTTAGGGAATGTTTTGTAAATATGTCCTCCACACTTGTACTTATATTAGTTTCAAATTTATCTATATATAGTGTGGGCATGGTTTAGAAGCATGTCCTCCACACTTACATATTTTTTTTCAAATGGCCAAAGCACACATTTATATGATTATGATATACATTTGTGGAATAATTATATACATGGTAGCATTGTTACATACTTTCAGCATGAGACAAATCTAAGGTGCATATTTTATGCAACATGTGCCTAATATTTAAAAATTCAATTCAAATTTAGATTCCAAAACTATTTCTTGTATTGATACCCAACATAGTTTTATAGAATTTAGTGAGCCAATTTATTATATTATTTGGTTCACCTCTTGGTATGGTTTGAGTAATTAAATCACTCAATCTTTCCATGTTTTTTAGTTTTGACTTCATCATCTAAACTCACCAGGTTATGAGTATCATTAAGTTGAATGGTTGAGATAATCTCAAATGACATGTGTCAACTCACTTTTGATCCAAAGTTTGGGACATGTTCCTTATAATAACTCTCTCTATCTAAATCTCCTTGGATATATTTTCTTTGAATAATTATCTATATTTATCCTAATCTTAGTTTTATAGCCTTACAATGATACATCTTTTGTAAAAATAAATTGAATTTCATAATATTGTATCAACCAAGCTAATATGGTATAAATAAAATAACATACATTCAAAAAAATACTATGATTGCTAATACAGTATAGGGAAGGTGATGGATGAAATAGAGTATATTAGTTAGGTTGATATAGTAGGGATATAGGGGAGCTAGAAAATTTTAAGATAAAGTATACAAAGAGATTCAAAGGAATTCAGACTAATATTAAATATGGTGTTTTAGAATAATATTAAAATATCCCTTTTAAATTATAATGATCCAATATAAACCATTCTTGGTTTATCCTTTGATTTATTCATAGATGGATATTGATACATCGACAAGATACTAGAAGAGAAAGTGTAAATAAAGTTATAAAATTAAAAATATCAGGTGCATATAGACTAATATTAAAATATGTAAAAATATGATGTAAATCCAATAATTAGATATGGAATGTGAATGAAAACACTAATCTAGGGTTGTAACTAATGAGATAATAAAAACAAGATGTATATTTGAGAATTAAATTTCAAAATATCAAATTAAAAACTAAACCTACAAGAAAACCTTAAAAGGTGTAATCATTTGAATATTGGAGGAGTTCACCAATTTTTTTTAATTTGTTAAAATAAAAGGGTAAATAACCTAAAAAACATGAAAAAAAATGACATAAGATATATCTATGCATTTATATTAAATTACAGTAATAAAATATTAATTAGGCCTAACAATAATAACTAAAATTAAGAAAATTAATTAAATAAAAAGTAGAACTAAAAGAGAATTGAATAGCTATGAAATATAAAACATCAAGTTTCTATTTTTATTTTTTAATAATGGAAAAAATTTATATAATTGAGTACCCTGCTTCCTAAAAATTTTAATCGTCAAACTTCTTGAGGAAATAATCCAAGGCTGTAGAACATGACTTTTATATAATAAAGAAGATTTGCATCTACACTATATAGAATCAATAAAAAATTGAATGTGTACTTATTTTACAACTAAAATGGTAGCCTTATATTGATTTTATACCTTAATAGTTTATAGGTTCTTAAAAAATTATGGTAATTGCCAAGTCTAGTGTCGAGTAGGATTATGTATTTACTTCATTAAATTTGTAGCTGAAATGTCTATTTTAGCTTCTTTTTTTTATTCTACCTAGTTTTTAAAAAATATATCAAATAGGAATAGAAACAAGTGCAAGGTTATCTGACTCGAGAAAAATCATCAAGAAGTTGTAGGTACATATTCCACACACTTTGAAATAGACTCAATTTAGTTCTCTTGTTTATATAAGGGGGATTGTGATCAAAGGCTTATCCTTCTATCTCTAAGTGAATTGAAACTACATAAACATTCAAGCATCCTTAATTTTATATGAAAATAAAATAGACCCTATTTTTAGTCCTTAAGAAATAAAATTTATAAATATGTAGTGTGGATATACTTACATCTAATTTAAACTTTATCCTCTTACTCACTATTTAAATTCCTATATATATAAGCAAGGTATATTAAAATTATAAACCTATCGACAGAAAATGACCAAAGAAAAGATAAGTAATTAACATGTACATATCTAAACATTGAAAAGAAGCTAATAAAGGCCCACAAAATGATATGGACCAACAATTTAAATTGGAAGAGTATATTTCATTAATTGAGTTTGCTTACAATAATGCCTACCAATCAACAATAAAAATGGCTCCTTTTGAGGCATTATATGGTAAAAGTTGTAAAGCACCCATTATTTTGGATAAGATGGAATATAGAGTGGTTTTTTAGCCTGATATGTTTGCTAAAGTGGAAGGGCAAGTCAAATTAGTTGGTTGAAGCTAATGATTAGGCATAAAAGCCATGATGATATGAAAAGGATAACAAAGAAATTTTTTGTTCATGATAAATTTTTTATATAGGCTAAGCCCCAAAAGAGTTTAATTAAGTTTTATAAATCATAAAAGTTGTCACCTATATATGTGGGACCCTATGAAGTCCTATAAGTAATCTATCATGTTATTTATAGGCTTATATTGACACTAGATCTAGCATAAATGCATAAAGTTTTTCATGTTTCATATCTTATAAAGTATATTATTGATCTTATAGATGATTAGGATTGGAAAACATTATAGGTTTGGGATCTGATAGTGATCACATTAGAACCAATCAATATAATTGATTCTCACAACCTTATCTTACATAATAGGGAGGTATCATAGTGCAAGGTCAAGTGGGACCAATATTCTAAAGATAGTTCCACATGGGAGGACTATGAGTAATTTATGAAGATAATTCCTCATTTATTTAATTAAATTCATTTTGTTAAACTTAGTTAAATTTTATAACTTTTGTTAAAATAAGTGCCATAGGGATGATGACTAGATTTAGTGGGGAAGGATGTTACATCGAATTTTTACCTTTGACTATTGGAGGTATTATTCAGTAGATTACATGTTGGTTAATATAATATTTGATCATAATTATGAATTGAATTGATTATGATTTTTTTATAGAAAACATATTTTTTTTATGGGCTATTACATTATGATTATGATTTTAATATTTATTGATTAGTGATGCTTAGCAACTGTTATGATTTCATGATAAATTTTTATCATGGCAAAAACTTAATATAAGTTTATTTGGTGAGTTTGATGCAAGATAATTTTTACCCTAAGTGACATTTTGGAGGGAGAATACATCTTCAAAAAATATTCCAAGATATTATTTATTCTTTCTATTTGCCCATCCATTTCTAAATGAAAAATTTATAAAATTTAATAATTTTATCCATACAAATTGAATTAAACAAAAGTACATTATTGATCCTTTTTATTTATGAACATTGCCACATACGTGGATATTATGTCACTTGGAATCACCTCCAATTATTACATCACATAATAAATAAATCCACAACATTTTACTTAAATGTATGCATTCGACCATCTTGCAATATCATATAATAATAACTTACTATATGTTAGTCATACAGTCTATCTATATCAAGATAAAGAATGAATAATAATCAAATAGTCCCTTAAGAATTAATCATGTTATTGTTTTTTAAATAAAAATGCTTATTTTTTTCAATTTTCTAACTTAAATAATTTATTGAAGACATTTATTACTTTAACTTTGTTACATCAAACATTAATAGTTTTTTTTATAACTTATACATTGAACTTGTCCTTTCATTTAACAAAATAAAAATTCATACAAAAATCTTCTCATTTATTAAATTTACAACTTATTACATATTATCAATTATTACTTAGTCTTTTATGACATAATATATAAATTGAACATAAAAATAAAACTAAATTTTATGTCATCTAACTTGAAATCAAGGATTATCTTCATAAAATTATTTTTAAGACATATAAGAACTTAATGAAAATGAGAACAACCAAAAATATAAACTATCATTAATAAGAGTAATAATTAACTCATTAAAACTAATATTCACATTATATTGTAATCCTTATCATGATTTAAAATATCAATCCATATATCAAGCAAGTAATGAATTGAGTCTACAACACTTAACTCTTATGCTTAGTTACTAAACTAATTATAACTTATTTTCTTCAAACTCAATAGAATTGAAAACAATATAGCAATCACACTTGCTTATGCCCATATACAACTTAGAAAAATTGTTAAAGATTGATATACTTTAATATACATAATATAACCTCATTGTACTTTGTTATGAATAAAAAATTGAAAAGTTGAGAAAATCATATTTATAGTCTTCTATAAGTTACATTCTTAAAAATTAGCTCTCTATAAAATATAATAATCAACCAAAAATGTCTTATCAACATATTATATTAGATTTCATCCATTGATGAATATTAAAAAATAATAACACTTATCAAAATTCAACATTAGACTAATAATTATATTATTCTTAAAAATGTAAGAAACTACTTATTATATATAATTTAAATAATTGATCTACCTTTCAAAATACAACACAAACAATCATTTAAACAATAACTTTAATTATCATAATCAGAAGATCACATCACTTAATAAATAATTCATTCATATAAAAGAGGATATATATATATATATATATATATATATATATATATATGTATATATATATATATATATATATATATGTATATATATATATATATATATGTATATATATATATATATATATGTATATATATATATATATATATATATATATGTATATATATATATATATATATATGTATATATATATATATATATATTGGTAGGCATTATTTTAAGCAAACTCAACTAATGGAAGATATTCTTCCCATTTATATTGTTAGTCCATGTGATACGTCTTCAACAAATATTCCAAATATGATTTATTATTTTTATCAGTCCATCCATTTCTAGATGGAAAATTCATAAAATTTAATAATTTTATACATATAACTTGAATTAAACAAAACTACACTGT